>JAJMDK010000006.1:0-46445 GCA_030573515.1 Hanseniaspora jakobsenii
ACAAACTCTAATAACGGGGATAAATCTACTTTTAAAGGATTCCAACACACACTTACAGTCTCACTCTGGGTCTTTAGTTCTTGTCAGAGATGATGTCATAGATTTGAATATAGGTCCTGATAGTGTAGATACTTTGTTAGAGCATCAGAAATTGAAACTCCTTCAAAATACCATCAGCTATCATACTGAGATGGGGTTAGCCAACTTCAAAATCAAGAGCGGTATTTCCGATGATGATTTAGAAGATGATGGTTGTATTTTTTTAGTAGCGTTTATATTAATAATTCATGGTGGAAAAATGAAGGAAGGTGCATTTTTAGATGTTATGGAACAGTTTGTAGATTTAAACAAGACTCTATTTAGAAACGGCACATTAAAGTTCAATGATTACCTAGCATCACTTCAAACATCAGGCTATGTGAAGAAATACATTGGCGATAGAGATTTAAATGAAGCAAACACTCTGGCATCTGACACCATTCCTTGCATCAAAGTAGGCCAGTCAACATTAATAGAGTTCTCACCCATTACTATAGCTCGTTTTATCAGCGAGTTGAAGAACATATCCTTTCAAGAAGTCTTGGAAGAGTATGATGATTTAAATAAACTTATAAACAGTGATTTATGGAGTTCTAATAATGGACAAATCAATAATCCTAGCAATGAAAACAAAATTCTTTCTTCTCAAAATAAAAATATAAAAACAAATATTAATAAACGACAACGACAAAATGCATACGAAAAAGAAGAAGGAGAAGACGGAGAAGAACTAAAAGAAGAAGAATACACAGATGAGCGTGACTTATACAATCGTAACAGAAAAAAAACTAAGAGATTTTAATTAAACTGAATAAAACAAAAAAAAATTATGATGAGCAGTAATGTACCGAATATCATAAAGAAAACCATTATCATTATTAGTAATAATATTTATATGAAACAATGGATTGAATTAGACCTATGAAACAATTTTTTTTCTTTTTTTTTAAATTGTGGGTATTATTGTATACTCACTAGGAATGTAAATAGGAGTTTTTCTTTTTTTTGTACAATGAATTAACTTTACTTGACATATTCTAATATATGTTACATCCCTCTCTCTTTCATCATTACTATTATTATTATATAGATACTTGAGTTCATCTATTTTACATACCATAATCATTATAAAATTAGGTGTAAAAAATAATCAATATAAAATAATGAATCTTAATTCTCGTTAAAGTTCTCGTTAAATAAAAAAAAAAAAATTTCTTTTTTTTAACATTACACCCTCGTTTAGAAGAAATAAATTTATGATCTTTGATGATGATGATGAAAATATTAATTTTACATACAAACAAACACACACACACACACAGATTTATATAAATATCAATGTCAATATATTTAACCTGATTATTAATCAATTTTATTACTACTGATAAAAAAAAATAGATACATATGATATTTTTTTTACAACACACACTCTTAACAACATCTACTATTTTAACTATTATTAATTAGATTCAATTATTAGAACTATCAGTATCATAAATAAACAGATATCTTCAAAAGACCTTCTTTATTAAATATACTTTTTCATTGATATATACATAAAGATATATCAAGTTTAAGAATAAAGAATAGAAAAAAAGAAGTGTTAAAAATATAACCAGAGAAGTTCATATTAACTCTTAAAACAACAACAACAACAGAAGGTACTTTTTTGTATTATATATATACATACTGCTTTTTGTATTTGTTCTTTTTTTATTTCTTTATAGATAAATTAATAACATAAAAGAATACTTTCATAAACAATGGGATTAGCACCAGTAGATTTAGCAGTCATTTGCTGTTTATTAGCATCTGTTGTTTTATACACCAAAAGAGAAGAAATCTTAACTATCCTTAAAGGTTCTGACTCTTTAGATGAATCTTTGAGTGCAAACACCAATGGTTCAAAAAATCTTTTAGAAATCATCCAAAATAACAAAAAGGATTTCTTAATCCTTTACGGTTCTCAAACTGGTACTGCTGAAGATTACGCCAAGAAGTTTGCCAAGGAACTACACGCCAAATTCAAGGAATTAAACATTTTGTGTGGTGACTTTGAGAACTTTGATTTTGATGACTCCAATGTCTTGGGTAGCTTAATAGGAAACATCAAAGGTGCTGTGATCTTTGCCTCTACCTATGGTGAAGGTGAATTACCAGATCCTTGTGCCGCCTTTGATGATTACTTAAACAACTACTTAACCGATGGAGAACTTGAGGGCTTACCATTAATGATCTTCGGTTTGGGTAACTCCACCTATGAGTTCTTCAATGGTGCTGCTAAAAAAATCAAAGAAAAATTGGTTGATGAAGCTGGCGCTAAATTGTTAGGTAAAGTAGGTGCAGCTGATGACTCTATTGGTAACACTGAAGAAGAATATGTCTCTTGGAAAGAAGCCGCCTTTGGAATCATTGAAAGTGAATTTGATCTCCAGGAAGGTGAGCAAGCTCCATTCGAGCCTATGTATGAATACGTCAACTTGACAGATGCCAACAGTGATAACGTTTTCCAAGGTGAATTGAACAAGCTTTATCTAAAGAGCTCAACTACAACAGAAGTTCCAGGTCCATTCAACCAAGCATTACCTTACATTGCTCCAGTTACTACCACAAAGGAATTGTGTTTACCAGAATCTCAAAGAAACTGTATTCACGTTGAATTCGATATTTCTGGTTCTAATGTTAAATATGAAACTGGTGACCATTTAGGTGTTTTCCCATCAAACTCTAAGGAACATGTCAAGAAGTTCTTAAGCACTTTGAAACTCAATGGCGATGAAGTATTTGATTTAAAGTTGAAGGACTCTACATCTACATTGCCATTCCCTGTCCCTGCCTCTATTAAAACTGCTGTAACAAACTATTTGGAAATCACTGGCCCTGTCTCTAGACAAATGCTTTCTGAATTAGTTCAGTTCATTCCGGATTCTGAAGAAAAGGTTAAAGAAAGATTATTAAATATCTCCACTGATGCTAATGTCTTCCACAAGGAAATCATTGAAAACAACTTAAACTTTGCTGATTGCCTAACCTATATCTCTCCTAACTTTGCTTGGGGCCAATATATTCCATGGACTTTTATTTTGGAAACCATTCCTTCTTTAAAGCCTAGATTCTACTCCATCTCTTCCTCTAGCTCTTACGACTCTGATAAAATCCACATCACAGCCATGGTTGAATCTACTGATGTTTCCAAATTGGTTTGTGGTGTAACTACTAATATGTTAAACGAGATAAACAAAGTTGACAAGGCTGATGAATTACCATTGCACTATAACTTAGATGGTCCAAAGGGATCTTACAAGGACTCAGAGGGTCATTACAAGGTGCCTGTATTTGTCAGAACCTCAACATTCAGACTACCTAAGAACCCTGAAACTCCTGTTATTATGATAGGTCCAGGTACTGGTGTTGCCCCATTCAGAGGGTTTGTTAGAGAAGCTCTAGCTACAAACAAGGATGCTAACATGATCTTGTTCTACGGTTGTAGAAACGCCAATGACCATTTATACAAGGAAGACTGGGAGGGATTATACTCTTCTGAATTAAAGAACTTGAAGGTTTTCACTGGTTATTCAAGAGACCCAACATTACCAAAGACTTATGTACAAAAACTAATGTTGGATCAAAAGGACTTGATTATGGAGGCCCTTCAAAAGGGTGCTTTTGTATATGTTTGTGGTGATGCCGGAAAAATGGCCAAGCAAGTCAATGATACAATTGCTACTATAGTTAGCGAAAAGAACGAAACTGACATCCAAAGTGCTCAAGAAATGATCAAGTTGATGAAGGCCAATGGTAGATACCACGAAGATGTCTGGTAATTAATGTCTACAATTTAGTTCCTTATTTCTTTCAAATAATCAAAAAAACAAACAAACTAAAAGATAAAGGTTATTGAGTATTATATACATATATATCAGTAATTATAATTTATAAACTGTTCATTATATTGGTAAATAGATAAACTTTTATAAGAGGACAATAAAGTAGAACTCATGAATTGAAAAGTTTCATAATTCATTTTTGTTGTAATATTTTTGAATCAATTATATATCTTTATATTGTCCACAGCTCACTATTGTTATTTTATTTATTAAATCATTTATTATAATTGTTGTTTAGATCTCACTGCTTTATTTCTACAAAATCACCTTTAAAATTTTCAAGGATATATCTGAGTCATTGTTAATATCAGACCAAAAATCAACATCATTTGCCGATTCGTTATTTTTTCTGGATATTTCTATAATTGCATTTTTAATATCTTCAGCTGTGTTACCAGTATGTGAAACAAGAAGAAGAATACCGAGATTTTCATTCAACTCACTAAATATGTCCCATTTCAAAAGTTTTATATAGTTATTAAACGCACCGGTAGAGAAATTCTTAAAATGAAATGACTGTCTAAATTGCCATTCGTTGTTTGCATTTAAAATATTCTGAAACTCATTTTTTACACTGCTCATATCACTTAGCGCTGTGAATGGAGTTTCAAAGCCCATGATCTTGCCGTCTTCTATTGTTACATGCATTTTGTGCATATCATTATCTTGATATTTTATAGTCAGGTATTTCTTCAAATTCTGTGATTTATAAAGAAGCAATTCAAAATTGGAATTGTAAATGGTGCCATGTTCATCATCATCAGAGTATTGCTGCTTTAGTGTTATGCCATTTATAAAATCAGAGATTTCTCCATAGTTCTTAGATGGTTTTATATACAGTAGAGAAAAGCTGCTCATTTTTTGGATATTGACAAGAAGTCCTTTGGTTGATTTTATTTTTATTTATATAAAATGAATCACAATAATAGGGGTTTAAACACAGTTAAACGACATAAGGGATATAAATGATAAATATAAAAAGTAAAAAATGAAATTTTGGCTAACTCTTTTGTATATAGAAACGAAAAAAAAAAAAAAGACACGTAAAAACGTGACACCTCCATCTTAAGTGATTATAATACGACTTGTATATATATATATTTTACAAAGCTCGTAACAATGTAAGGGATAAATAGATTGAAAGTCGGAAAATAAAACAGAAGAGAAGAAAGAGAAAAAATAGAACCATACATTCCAATAGACTTTAAGATGAATAGAGAACATGAGTCGTTTATAGCAAACTTATCAACAAAGTTTAAACTGATTATGTCGTATTACGGCTTTATGAGGCTGAAACATAAGTATATTCACTCTATCAAGTACGCCGATTTAAAAAGTAATATAGACAAAACTATAATTCTGCAAAATAAAGCACTCAAAGAAAACCAGAGCCCATTACCTTTACTGGAGGAAATAGATATAGTTCAGCTAGGGTACGTTTTAAACGATGGTGATAAAAGAAAAAACATTTTAACATTTAAATATATTTCAAAAGAACAGTACGAGATTGAAAACCAATCTGCAATTACCAAGGGGTCCATAACTAATCAAACTTCTAACGAAGACATTTTTGAATTGAAGCCTTTGAATAGTGAGGAGGAGAACATGTATAATGAATACTTAATAGTTAGAATAAAAATACCAGCTGCACGTTTAAAAACGATTACGCTGCTTAAGGAGTTTATTAGAAGCTCAGTGGTGAATTTTAACAATACTTTAGATGAGCTTGTTTTAAATAATGGAGATTTTGTAAGCAAGGCAAAATTTCTGGCTCTTCCCAAACCTACAGTCCACGAAGATCCATTGGCTCATATTATAAATAAGGATGAAAACAACAAAAGAAACAGATCAGCAGTCGGGAACGAAGAGGTTGATTACTATAAAAACATAGATGAGAATTTGAAAATACAGGACTTTTTGGAAAATTACTTGAAACCAGAAATTGATATGCTGATACCGGAAAGACAGGCAGCATACAAGGATAACTTAAATATACCAGAGCTAATAAGATATGTAATCAATCCCATTGAAAGACTATACACACACCAGCATGATGCTATAGGCGAGCTGATGAATGACAAAAACGTGATTTTGACCACATCGACCTCCTCAGGAAAATCCCTAGTTTACCAAATTACAGCCCTATGGAAGATTTTGGAAAATGCAAATTCCACTATACTTTACATATCCCCAACGAAGGCTTTAGCGCAAGATCAAGTAAGATCATTTAATTTGTTTTTAGATAAGATCAGAAATGACTTGAGCATAGAGGAACTACTAGATCTTTTACCTAGTAACTTGTATAACTATGATACATCAATAAATGGAGATTCATTGCCAGATCAAAAAAATAACAAGAGCTATAATAGAATAGAAGGCAGAGAAGAATTTGTAGATAAGTTAAAAAACTTGAAAATATCCACCTACGATGGTGATACAACACAAGAACAGAGAAAGATGATATCCAAATGGGAGGAAAACCATATACAGATCATTTTTACAAATCCCGATATGATTCATGCTGCAATGTTACCAAACCATCAAAAGTGGTCAAATTTTTTCCAAAATTTAAAGTTGGTAGTGATTGATGAGTTGCATATTTATAATTCATTATTTGGAACTCATGTTGCTTTTGTCTTTAGACGTCTTCAAAGACTTATAAACTTTTATCAAGGGAACACTAACAGTTTACATTTATCAAAAAATCATGGCGATCATAGCACTTTCAATAAACAGAATTCTGTAGTATGGCTGGGTTGTTCAGCTACTTTGAGAAACCCTATCAACGCACTAGCTCAGCTTATAGGCTGTAACAAAGAGGAGGTATCTTTGATAGATAATGATGGATCGCCAAATGGGTTAAAGCATATTGTGTTAGAAAATCCAGACTTGGAAACCTTTAATAAAAGAGACATTATAGGAACCTCAGCAAGAATCATTGTGGAACTAATGAAACGTGATGTAAAGACAATTGCATTTTGTCATGTGAGACGATTGTGTGAAATCCTAATAAAGGAGGTTAGAAAGATAATAGAACAGGACTCTAACTTTGAACAGTGGGATCATCTACTGAATGAAGTGGTGTCTTACAGAGGTGGTTATTCTGCCTCTGACAGACGTAAAATAGAAAGAGAACTGTTCCATGGGGGTGTTAAATGCTGTATATCTACTAATGCTCTAGAGCTGGGTATAGATATAGGATCTTTGGATTGCGTAGTGATGTGTGGATTTCCATTAACTCTTGGAAACTTTCAACAACAGTCAGGAAGAAGTGGTAGAAATATTCAAGAGTCTATGACAGTACTGGTGTGCGGAGACTCGCCTGTTGACCAGTACTACTACAAAAATAAAGAGGAGCTTGTAAGCAGAGACAATAATATGTTTCAGGAGCTTGTAGTGGATCTTGAAAATGTGCTGGTGCTCGGTGACCATTTGCAATGTGCAGCATATGAGCTTCCATTAAGTATTCAAAATGATTACAAATACTTTGAAAACAATATTGACTATGAGATATGGAAAAAAACCATAGAAGAGAAGCTTGTTTTCAATGGTAACGACCATAAGATTGAAGTCTTTTTAAACAATACATACACTTGCAATGATAAATATCTGCCATGGCCTAGCAACTATGTATCCTTAAGGGGAATACAAGAGGAGATGTTTGCAGTAGTAGATGTGACAAATAACAGAAATATAGTTATTGAAGAGATAGAAACCTCAAGAACAAGTTTTACCTTGTATGACGGAGCGATCTTTATACACCAAGGTATATCTTTCTTAGTTAAGGAGTTTAACAGCAAAGAGCACTATGCCAAGGTTATAAGAACAGATGTAGAGTATACAACAGCTCAAAGAGACTATACAGATGTTGACCCGTTAGAGGTTGAGATAGTCAAGGCTATCAATGGAACAGATCTACCTATATTTTTTGGAACATTAGAAACGACTATTAAAGTGTTTGGATTCTTGAAGATAGACAAGTGGGGAAAGGTTATAGACGCTATAGAGACTTATAATCCGCCTTTTAGTTTTAAAAGTAAAGGTTTGTGGATAGATTTGCCGGAAAAGTGTTTGGAGTATCTTGAAAAGAAGAAAATTAACAAAGCTGCTAGTATTCATGCCGCACAGCATTGTATTATAAGCAGTTTGCCAAAGTTTATAATAACAGGATTTAACGAAATCAAGACTGAATGTAAAGCACCAGAAAAGGAATTTTCCAAAAGAACAACTGAAAGAGTCAGACCAGCAAGGGTGCTGATTTATGATTCAAAGGGAGGACCGACAGGCTCTGGACTATCTAGCAAGGCATTTGAGAACATAGACGACATATTGAAAGCATGCTTAAAAAAGGTTGAAACTTGTGAATGCGCTAACGGATGTCCCTCTTGCGGAATAAGTTTACCTAATTGTTCGGAATTGAATATGGTTCTATCCAAGGCAGGTTGCAGAATTATATTAGAAGTGTTAGTGGGTACCTCAGAGGAAAAGATATTAGCTCTTTTGAATGAAATGCCTGATGATGAACTTACGCTATCAGAAGAAGAATCTGGTTCAGCTATAGAAACCATAAGGGTTATCAATGGTACAGTAAAATACTCACCTAATCTGAAAGTGATTGAATAAGTGTGTTTAATTTAACGTTGTTCTTTATGCACTTTAAAAAATTACCCTGACAATATATGTATTTTTTATATTTCTCAATAAGCGGTTGATAGCATTTATTTTTTTCTTGATTTTTCCCTTTTTGGGAATATATATGCTATTCTTACTTCTTAACCAATGAAAACTCTTTCTAACGGACTTTACACAGACATATATTACTGAATTTTTAGCGCCTATTAATACAGGTTTAACTCAAGAAAACAAACAAATTTTTTTTTTTTTTTTGTAGTCCTTGAAAAGGTTTGAAGAGTAAAAGAGATTTTTATTAGTACTACTATTGTAAGCAACATAAAAAAAATAAATAACAAATGATACTCTCTAGTAGGGTAAACTTTGTATTAAAGTTTTTTTTTTTTTTTACTTGTTTTCTCTCTTTAAATTATATGTGTTGAATTACAATTGAAGTTGAATAAAACTAAAAAAAAAAAATTTACAAAGTTTTATTACTGTAAATAGGTGTTAATAAGAGATATGTTAAAAGTGGGTTTTTGTTTAAATTTTGATATCGTAACAACAGCAAAAAGGTAAGTACTTACTTTTTAAAAATCTAATTCTTCTTCAATTGAAACATTGTGGTCCAACAATATAGAAAGACTTTCTGTATATTTAAAACAAATTTTTTTCATAAAAGAAACCAAGTTAATATTCTCCTTCAATAAAAAAAGAACCAAAAAAATTCTAGATAAATCATTTATTATATACATCGATCACCTAGAACTACACCCATCATCTATCAATTAAACTAGAAACAAGTTATTAATATTATCATCCATTGTAAATAAATTAATATTCAAGTTTAATACATATAACCCAAAAAAAAATAAAATTAAAAAATTTTAAAACAAAAGAATAAATACAAATCCTATTAAATAAAACCATAACAATGTTTTCCGTCACTGCCAAGAGATTCCAAGCTGCTGTCAAGGCCCCAGTTCAATTATTCAACTTAGAAGGTGTTTACGCCACTTCTTTATACAAGAGTTCTGTCTCTTTAAAACAATACGACAACTCATACAAAAGTTTACAAGCTATCAAAAACAAGTTAGATGCCAAGGATGGTAAATTATCTGCTGTCATTAACAACCCAACTTTAACCTCTGAAGAAAGAGTTGCCTTCTCCAAGAGCTTTGGTAAGGAAGTCAATGCTCCAGTTCAAAACTTTTTAAACATCTTAGCTGAAAACAACAGATTGTCTCTTTTACCTTCTATTATTGCTGATTTCGAAAAGTTGAACTTAGCTCACAAGAATATCATTAACTGTAAAGTTTACACTACTGAGCCATTGTCTTCTTCTCAAGTCAAGAAGATTGAATCTGCTATCAAGAGCTCTCCAAGACAAATCATCAAGTCCAATGGTAAGTTAGTTTTAGAAAACGTTATCAAGCCAGAAATCATCGGTGGTTTAATTCTAGAAATCAACGGAGGTGAAAAGATTGTTGACTTATCTGTTTCTAACAAGGTTACTAAGTTAAACAACATCTTGAACGAAAGTATCTAAAAAAAGCTATAATAGTACTTAAACATATATATATAACAGCAACAACAACAACAAAAAAAAAACTATTAAATAGGTTGATAATTTGAAAAAAATATAAAAAATCTAGAGAAAAAGATAATGATGTTTAATGATATCTAAACAAGCCTTTAGTACTACTTGTTAAAAGAAGAAACAGAAATAAACAGAAATAAACAGATCAAAAACAAATGAAATATTCCATAGTTACTATTAATGAATTGAACTTTTTCAAGAACAAAAAACAAACAAAGATTTATATACATTCATGAATAAATATCATTGAAATGGTAATTTATAAAAAAACATTACTTTTATCTATTTTTCTTTTTTTCTGTTCTTTTTTGTATATGCAAAATTGAAAGCAAGCTTTTCTCATTCTTATTAGGAGGTTGCAACTGCATACATCAACCAAAGATAACTTAATTTGAAAATTCCTCATTAAGTCTATGTATATAAAATTTACAGTATATAATTTATTATAATGAATTAAGATATTATAATAAAAAAGAAGAGCAAGAAGAAGAAGAAGGAACAACTTCTATCATGTTGACATGGGATGATCCATATCTGTTTTGTTATTACTGTATAACAGCGATGTTCAAGGTCTCTCTTAAAGGATGATATATAGATGTGTTTTGTTTTTTTCTTTGGTTTTGAGAGTAAACAAAATGTAGGGGGGGTCATGATATTTTACTAATTTTAAGCAATATATGTATGTATATAAATATATGAGTAGATACTTCTAATGGTACACTTGCTACTATTTAACATTTAAAAATAAAGAATGCAATTTAGATATAAGCATCCATTACAGTGAAAAATATGTAGAGAATGTGGTCATTTTATTGTCTTTTTTTTAAATTTTTTAACTTCGTTTTTCATTTGATAATCTTTTACATTAGGATAATATTCCAAAAGATAGCCAGGATTTTTATTTACTCATTTTTAGAAGAGTCACTTTTGTCCATCTTCTTAGCTCTTCTTTCAGATAGGAACAATTTGTATTTATCAATGCTGACTTTGGTAACACCTCTTCTGTATTCTTCATAACCTGGGTATTCAGTACCACAGAAAGTATCCCAAGCGATGAAAAATGGTTGGGCAAAGTTAGTTTTGATTCCCCAGTTTTGATGGTGGATGTCATGGTAAACGGAGTTGTTAGGGAAGATGATTTGGAACAAATCAAATGGCAAGGAGTATCCACAATGGTCATCCACAGTCTTCATAGTGGCAAAAGTGTATAAGATGACTTGCTCCTTAGGTGTGAGCTGTGCTACCAACATAGCAATACCAGTACCCAAGGTATCCAACAAAAATCCCTCAACAGGTTGGTTGAACAAAGCACCGTAGGCATATGGAATGTATAAAGCATGATGTCTGCTGTGGAATAACTTATACAAGGTTTGGTTTTGATGCATGAGTCTATGTAGCCAGTATTGCCATGAGTCAATGATAACAAATCCTAAGAAGATCTTTAAGAATGAGATACCGTAACAGTACATGAATACATAAAAGGCATCTGGCAATAGATTTGAGCCTAAATATTTGAATATAGGATTTTCGTATTTCAATGACCATATGGAGGAATAAATATCAAGCAAAGGTTTGTTGGAGTAATCATCATATAAGAAGAAGATGTAACCTACCACAGATTGAACAACATGTTGGAATAGAACTTCTATCAAAACCTGCATTCTAGAAGCTCTGTTTCTTTGAGCAACCTCTTCAGATGGATGGATTCTATAGAACTCAGCCAAATGGAAAGTGTCAATTATATGGAAAAACCCAGACAACATCCAATAAGCTACCACAGGAGAGACCAAGGCCAAGATACCATCTTCCATCCCTGGGTAAAGGGTTCTCTTGTCTAAAGTTTCCTTAGACAAATACAGTAGATTGTCGCTGCTTGGCTTGATAGGGTTGGCTAATACATCCAATGCCTTAGGATATTGATTCATGAACCATAATGGAAACTTTCCAGTCACTTCTGATGCAAATGTGGCAGCGGTTGAAGTAGCGTTGACACTCATATTTATTTTTAAATTATCTTTATATATCGTTAATTTGAATGGTTATTTGAATGTATTTCTCTAATTTAATAATATCCAGAGATCTGTATAAGTAAAAGATAGAGATATCTGATGGTTGTTTAGAAAGAAAGATAGAAAAAAATATAATATTAGTATAACCTGAAAGAAATCTTGTTATCAACTAATATACTTTTTTGTTTGTTGCTTATATAGTTATTTGATTAATAAGACAAATCTGAGAAAACAGCTGGGGTTTTTTCGGTTATCACTAAATAATTTATCAATAAAAGCAAATTGGTTGTACTATGGGGGGAAAGGAACTTTTTATTTTTTTAATTGTATATGAATTATCCTTTTATTATTTACTTAAATAACTTCTTTGACTTTTTTTTTTTATTTAAAAAAAATTGTCTTTGAATAATGCTATGTATTACAACAATCGACTTAGCTTGCCTGTCAAATTACTAAATGAATTAAAGTTATTCCAAACAATTATATAGTCTTTGATATATATATTTTAATAAACGACACTTCTTATACTGGAAGTCTTGTTGTTTTTTTTGATTTATTCCTTTCCAAAAAATATATTTTTATTTGGTTTTTTTTATAATTTGGACAAACGTGAACACAGAGACAAAAAAAAAAATTAATGAGAGATTTTAGAAGAAAGAAAAACATATTTCACCTTTGAAAAGTTACCCTGATATAAGATTCTATATATACTTATAGGGATAGCAGAGTCTTTTTCCCAAAAAAACATAATAAATAAATAAAAAAACTCTCTACAACAATCCTATACACGTGACTCTAGTATTATTATTATTATTATTATAAACCATTATTTACTATTACTACAATACACATTATTTTTTTTATTCTCAAGTATTCTTTTTTTTTGGAAACTGTACAAGATATATCCTTTACAATTGAAGATATATAAGTTAACCTATATATATATATATGTATATAAATATAGTTTGAATCTATTGAAAAACTAGTTTTTTAAAATTTTCAAATAGGTGATTCAGTAAAGTAATTCAAAACAAGAAGAAGGAGTTTAATCTTCTTCTTCTTCTTTTGAGTTAATCAAAACGTGATTGATTGATTGCTATTAATGATAAATGTTTTTTTTTTGATATTTTTAAATAAAAGAAAAACTATTACTTAAAGTGTTTTCTCTTTTTCTTATGGGCATTTTCCAGAGTTTCGAAATCAATGTAATCTTCTCTTTGAATAGACTTATCAAATATGTTTTCAACTTCACCATCGTTTTGGTTGCTCCATTCATCAAAGGCCTCTCTGTTCAGATGCGATACTACAGAGATCAAGTTTTCATAAGGTTTGCACAAGGCTTCATGCTCAACTACATCCTTAGGCAATTTCTCATTCCAAAATAAATCCAAATTACCCTTGGAGTGTATATCTCCCCAGTAAATGGTGACACTGTTGTCCAATTCACCTGAGTTGAAATGTTTGGATTTAGTTAATGATTCTATCAAATCGGCCACACCTTCCTGTTGGTAAAATGGATTGAATTTACCATCCGTAAATACACCCCTTTCAGGATCTGAGTTTTGTTTTCTTATGGTCTCGTTTGATTTCTTTTGATATAGGTTTCTTAGTGATTTCAAATGTATAACGCTTTTGAATATTTCTGTGGAGAGAGAGTAGTTTTTAAATTTTGCAACATAGAACAATTCCCAGTAATCCTGTCTGGTATAAATAGGCAAAACTGATTTGTGCTGTGGGGTGAAACTTAACTGATGTATTAGTCTTGGTTCCAACAATGGTATAGTGTTATAAGTTAAAGATCCATCTTTTTTGTTTTTGAAACAGTAGAACATAGGTCCATAGCCATATTGGGATTGTTCTTTAGGTGATAATAAAATAGGCTGCTGTTGTTTAGCAAATTTATTTTCAGGTAAAAAGAAGTTTTTGAAATTAAATTGATTTTTGATTCTCACCAACTTTTCTTTTGGACTCATGTTGTCTTATATATATATGTTCTTTTTTGGAGTCTAGTAGTTTGCTATATAATCTACTCTTGCCAAATATCTCAGGTTTATTCTTATTTTATTTAGATTGAATAATGAAATATAGTCACTTTATCTCTTTGCTCTTGTTTAAGTTTTTTTATTTCTTTCAAATGATTATTAAAAGACATTACAATGTGTATATCTGAAAATATCTTGATAGTTTGATGTTTTAACAAAAATAAAAAAAAAAGAAAATAAAATTTTTTTATTCTCTTTACAAACATTTTATTTTATTTGAATTTAATTAGTTTTAGGTGAGAATAAATTTGAATAATTATTATGTTAGAAGTTTAGAAAGAAAGAAAGTAAAAAAAAAAAATTTTTAATTAATTTTTTTTAACAGTATGTATAAGTGAAGTGCACATGACATATATTACACGATCCATATAAGCATCACATGATCCATATAAGCATCACATGATTTATAATATGAGATCATGTGACGTAATTATTGATCACATGATAATATTTAAAGATATATACACATTAAATATTTTACTAGAGAAAATTATTATTTTTTTTATTTATATTTTTTTTATTGAGAATCTCGGAAATAACCGAGAAATATAATTAAGGATTTTTTTATATGATAAAATGTAGTGAAAATAAATAATTTATTTTTAAAAAAAATAATTCATACATGTGATAAGAGTACTTATCAAGTTCAATATAGAAATATCTAAATATACGTCTAATGTAAGTAATGCATTTAATTAAATATAACACACACACACACACATATATATATATATATATATCTAACATATCAAAACTAAATATATCTTTCTTAATTTAAATAAATTAATGTAACATACAATTACACTTATGAATAGAAACCAGAAACAAAATTAAATACCAACAAAAAAATATATGCCGTTATACACATCTAATAGTACGTTATATCCGTATGAGGCAGTGAACGAGTATATATCCACACAAGTTTTTGATAGAAATTTCAAAAGCTTTCCAAAGGGAAATGTACATGTCATACACGAACTTGATTATGACTCTATAGAGAAAAAACTATTACAAAATAGAGTTTTAAAATATAATGATATTCAGATATGTGACAGTTGCAATGCGATAAGAGATAGTTCGTGTTCTTTTGATGATAAGAGATGGTATTGCAACTACTGCCAAGATGTTAATTACACCATTGAAACTCCACATTTTTTTTCAGAGTCCAATAACAAGGAGACTGAAAGTGACTGGGATATAGACATCACAGGCACAACAGATGACCTTGGTGAATTATTGAACTTGAATCTTATAGTACTGGATTACTGTATTAATGATTTGGAAGATCTTAAGTTTATTGAAATATTTAACCATAAACTAAAAACTTCCTTATTAAGCTCTCATAATTTATCAAACAATTACCTAATAAGTTTTCTATTTGTGTTTCCCAATGGAAAATTATTAACATTTGACAACCAAAATTCTTTAATAGATGTTGACAAGTCTAGTTTGTTGAAGGATAACAATATAAATAAATTCAAGGATTATTTAAAAAATGTTTCAGAATTTGATTTTAGTAAACTTGATTATCTAACAAAACTTGCTAAATCTGAATATGAAAATAATAGCAGTAAAAATAATAAAAAAAGAGTTAAAAGACAACTACCTCTAGACAAAATATATAAGCTCATAAAAGGGAATATGAACGACTCTTTTATCAAAGTTTTATACCATCAGTTAGGCCCTATAACTTCCAAGGAAGGAAAAATTGTCAATAGTGAAAGGAAATATTTATTGAGAAAGTTTGATGACAATAGTTATAACAGAGACTCTTATAAGCTTTCAAAAAGGGCTTCTAAGTATTATGCAGAGCAGAATGACAAATTTTCAAGGTTGATCTTAGATAAGAACATTTATTGTAATTTTGCTCTCTTTGGCTGCTCTCTAGATGACACTGGTGTTATGGAAATGAGCCATATATTCTCTCCTTACAACATTGTAGACACCTATGATGACGAAGCTAATATAAACAAGCTAGAAACATCTATAACAAAATGGATTCAAAATGATAGTTTCAAAGTAATAGGCTTTGAATCCTTTACAAACACTGATTTGTTCAATATCTCAGGAGTTTGGGGATCTGATAGTAAAAAAATTTTGAAAATTCACAAATCTGCAAGAAATAAAAACAAAAAGCCAATTGATGACGTGTATGTTAAAAATCTAGTCAAAACTGATGATTGTAAAATTCTTACATGTAATTCTATGAATAACTCTTTAAACATGCTCTATATCTTGAAGTTGATAAGATCACCTGTTGATCACAATGAAGGTGTGATTTCGGAGGATATGTTGCAGTTGAAATCAGGTATGAAACCTAGAAACATTAATCAGTACCCTAATGAAATTTTACTACAAACAAAAGTCAAGTACATTCACAACGGGAAATTCTACTGTAATAAGGTCAATAAGAGATTTAAAGTATGTCCTGATGCTAGAGATCTGGTGAATGATATAGACGTTAGTGTAGTGTTGACGATGACCTTAAGAAAGTTTATAATATCACAGGTTCCTTTAATCATCAGTGATATACACAATATAAGCATTTTCATGAAAAATTATCAAGAGACTTTGACCATACAGCTAATACACAATTACCTTAAAATGAAGTTTTTGAAACATTGCAATATAAACTTAGATCTGTTGATCCAAAGCTTTTTCAATATGAAATATACATTACCTCTGACTAACATAGTACAGATGACTCCAGACGAGTTTATTATTAATTGTTACAAATACTTAAACATGGATTTGAAATCAGTAATATTAGACATATTACCTACAATTACCCAATACGAAGAATTTGAAAGAATAGAGTTTTCAGATTGCATATACCTCCATTATTTCCAAGACGAAGTTAATAAAAATGTTTATGACAAAAAAGATACTAGTTCAATTAAAAATGACGTGATAGCAGACTCTAGGAAACCTTTAATGATAATAGAGAATAGTAGCCAGAGAAGGTTTGTAACTAACAAGACTAGTTTTAATGTCAAAAACACTAATAGCAATGAGTTGCTCATAGACTTGGAGAAATTTACCAAAGATGTTATCACAAAATCTGACTTATGATCATCATTTTGTTGTTTTTTTATATACTTACTTTGAAGAAAATAAGGTCAAATAGTTGTGTTTCTCTCTCTTTCTATGTATATATAATTTATATTCCTTAGTATCATTTAAATTAGGAGTAACGTTTTTTTCAAAAAAAAAAAAAAAAATAAAAATTAGACAATAATAAAAAAAAAAAAATAATAATAATTACGTATGTCTCATCAAAGAATCAAATATATCAACAGAAGCTTCATTAGATTTACTTACAATACATGTAGTTATATTATCATTTAACAGGTTCTAGAGATTTTTATAACACAAAGATATTTATTTTAATACTTTTAATAAACTTTCTATTGTAATACTTCTTTATAAATATACATATAAACATATAACAAAACAAGAATAGTCTTTATATATATATAGTCGGAGTATATAGTATTAGATAGATTTAAAATAAATAGTGAAAAAAACCAAATATACACATATAACGATATACAATAATAACATGGTTGTTAATTCTGAAACAACTAAGAGAATTTGTAAAAAGCAAGTTCATAAAGTGGACCATTCTGAGTACATTAAAACCTTACACAATTTTTTACAAAAATCCTCCAACGACCATAGCAGCAATGAATCCCTGAGCAATGGCAACTATGCGGATAAGGATACAATATTACAATTAAATGAGGGTGATTTCAAAATAAAAGTTGCCAATGAGATGCCAGTACTAACAAGTTTTATTAACCAGATAGGAAGTGATATATCAAATAACAATACCAATGCACTCTTTCAAAAGCATTTAATAGTCTATGATGACAACTACATCGAAAACTCATACATGCTAGAAAGACTAATACTGTGCACCAGATTTGAAAATGGAGCCGTTTTTGTTGATAATCTATCTGGAAAAAACAATATCTACTCGAAGCCGTATTGTATCAATAAATATAAAAGCAAATTTAGTGATTACTTTACTCACGAGCTTGAAAATGAAAGCGGTATAATGGTTAAGCCTGGATCTTTCAATGAAAATTTATACGATATTACCAGCAGCAACACGACTGCAAACAATGGCAATAGCTTTGCTACCAATAACAACAACTTTGCAAACACTTGTGAGAGTAATTATAATGGCAGTAGCTCCAACTCAACCAAGAGTGACTTCAACAACCACTACCCACAGAATTTACCCTTAAACATTAATGACTTATATTTTATACCAATTATAGAGTTTCCAAGGATATTGGAGTTTATAAATTTAACTCATGACAGACAGTTTATACAGTTTTTGTTTCAATATCTAATTTTTAAAAACAATTTGAATAAGAGTGTTGTTCACAGTAATTATGAAAATTTGGACACTGCATTACTAGCTATATGTATTTTAATTTATAAACCTTTCAACAGCAGTAACAATAACAAAAAGTCAAGTAATGGAGGGTCCAACAAAAAGGCAAAAGATTTGAAAATAGATGTTACATTAATCCAAAAACTACAAGAAATAATCAAAAAAATAGAATCCAATAGCCTAGATTATAACAAGGATATTGATAAAGACCTTGAGGATTTTATTATAAATAATTTAGACCCTGTGAACCGCTTTCCTGGTATTTTAATAAACAACGAGTATGAACTTAAGATGCTGTTCTCAAAAATTAATGGTGTTTTTAAAAATGACTATAAGAAACTTGAACTCTTCTTTGGAAATAATATCAACACAGGTAATAGTGAAATCAACAAATCTCTAGAGTATATAACGAAAATAACAGCTTTGGTCAACTTTATATCCTCTACTGTTGTGAACGTTACTGTAAAGCTTGGTTTAAGAAATGTGACCAATCCTGATATAACACAGTGCTATGTAGAAGTTCCAACTAGTGAAGAATACAATATTATAGAAGATCTACTACTAAATGTTTTTACGCCATCTGGAGACATTGATATATTGGACTCAAAGTCTTTTGTTAATACAAAAGAAGCAAAAGACAGACATCAAAAAATGTACTCTGATGAAGTAATAACAGCTGAACAATTAAAAAACTTTGGCCTATCTAACAGTGGGTTCTCAAATAGCAGTTTTTTCACTAGATTTTTAGCTAAGAACACCAAAAATAATCAAAAACAGGCTGTTACTACTTTTAGTAAAAATAAGAAACTGTTGAAGCAACAAAGTACTAATTCAAGCAATATTAATGGTAATGGTAGTAGTGGTAATGGTAACAATGGAAACAAAAAATGTTGCCCTATTAACAAAAAAACTTTTGACTCTTACTATACAATCAATTGGATATATCCGATTCTCAATAGACTATTTAGATTGCCTCTAGATTTGAATAGTAATTGCAAATTTTCCCACATTGTCACAGAAGATCTAGAACAATGTAATGGTAAGAATAGTATTATGGATGAAAATAGAGACACAACTAATAGTGGTGATTTTGCCAAAGATGAGGCATCTGAATCAGTTTCTAAAGTTACTACACCAATCATGCCAAAGAAGAATATAGTTAATGCCTTGTTTGATACTGAGGTTTACATGAGTGTTTTGAGTCAGAGGAGATTACAGTCCATACTTAGAAAATGGCCGGACTTTATAAAGACAATGAACTATAACCATTGTTACCTAATACAGTCTTTTAATATCAATGACGATTCCAACAGAAAACAAGCCATTGGCGAAGGCTCTAATGATAGCAATAACAAAATTGGTATCATTGAAAGCTGCTTAGTAGAGAATAATATAAACTACAGCGTATTTATAGAAAATGAGCAACAAAGTAGAAAGATAACTGAGGAACAAATGAGAAATTGGAAGGAATATCTAAAAAGGGAATGTAAAAATTTAGAGCTTTATGGAGAAGAGCTCAATGAAATGATGATGGAGAAGCTTCAAAGGCTAGATGCGTTGAGATATAACAAGATTCCAAACTTAATCAATGGTAAATTCGATGCTTTGCTAGATTACAAGGATTTAAACTATGAAAAGTATTTGAATTCTTTATTAGATTTAGAGGTTACCAGTACGGATAATAAAACACTTAACAGGGAATCTAAATACTATAAGTACTTTGAAGATGAGCACAGCATTACAAATGACATGAATGTGAAAAATCTGAAATTAAAGCTGTCAAAGGCTAAAGAACAGCTATTGACACTTCAAAATAGAGCTGACTCGTTAAAACAGTGCGATGACATCAGCATGAATAACCCAGAGTCTGTTGAAAATAAAAATCAAGATAGTGATGGTGAAGATAAGAAAAAATTGATTAGAGATATAGGTGAGGAATTGCTTTCATTACAGGAAAAGTATAAAGAAAGTTCAGATCTAGCTTATGAGAAGGTTTTGGCTTTGAACCAAATGAAGAAAAATGTAGCTAAGAGGGAGAAATACTTGAATGTTTTAAAAGTGATTAACAAGCCAAAGGATACACACAATTTCAGTAATGCAGGTTTCAATCAAATTTATAATAAACCTGGAACCATTGATGAATCAGCCAATTCTTCAGTCAACAATTTAAAGAAAAAACCTTTAGTAACCAATGATGAGACGAATAAAAAACTCCGCACAAGTATTGGTGCCACACAAAGGGACAATTATAACAGTTTGAAAGAATTATTTGTCAAGAAACATCAAGAAATATTGGATCGGACTACCAAATAAGCTACAGCATTGATTTACAGGTATATAAAAATGTATATATATAATTAAATAACAATCTATTTGTAAGTCTGTTGTAACCTCATTAGAAGATGTTCATGTGCATTGATTTTTGGTTTGTCACCATCATCTTCCTTGATAAACTTACTTTTCCAGTTGACGAGGGAAGTTTCATCTTGGGGATGGACAAAAAAGACAATAGAATATCTATCCTTCTCTCTTGACTCTGGAACCAAGACTCTATGAATCGTAGACTTTATAGTACCATTGGTCCAGAACTGTAGCAAATCACCAAAATTTACAACTAAAGGTGGACCTTCCTTGCTGATATCGTCGCTTGGCACAAAGTCGACATTGGTCCAGTTATCATCAAGATCTTCCTGCTGACCTTGGGAATCAGAGTCTGATAGATTCAATTGCAAGCCTTGCTGGCCTTGCTTTTGAAAAAGAATAGTTAGTAATCCATAGTCCGAATGAGCACCTGCTCTGATATCATCATGTGTTTGCTCCTTTACGGGTCTTAGCTTTGGGTACCTTAGGAATCTTAAGATACTGTTTGTATCTCCATTCAAGCAATTCTCCAGCTCATTAACACATTCTTCAACTTCCAGCGTTATTAGTAAGTGGTTAAAAAGAGATTTAGCGACATTGAAAAGTTGTAAGTTTGTAGCGGTGATCAAATCGCTATATTCTTGAAACAACTCTGGATGTCTAGGTGAGTTGAAATTACCATTTTCAGAATCAATCTCACCAATATTATAGGCTTCTTTGAAATCTTTGGTCTTTCTAGGATCTAACTGCTCTTGAGACAGTGATGTATATCCTATGTTGTTGGTAATTGAGTATTTGCTTTTGATTGCAGTATCTAGCTTGAAGAATTGCTCGGATAAATTGAACAAGCTATCAATATGTTGTTGCGATATGCCATGGCCTTTGACATATAAAAAACCTTGCTTTGTGGAAGCATTAAACAATTGCTCTTTTATTTCACTAGTATCTTTGGATATATCAATAATTTCTAACATTACAGTTTTAGAGGGATATAGTATTTAAATTTTTTTGATGGTTCTGTATAATTCTTTTTTTGCTTGATAAATAAAAAAAGTTTTTGGTATATTGATTTAACGCCATGTATTTTAAAATTTGATTATTGTTAACTGTTTATATATATATATATGATAGTACTAGAATATGTGTCTGTTAGAATTATTAGATGATTGTAATAATTAAACAGATTTTCGTTATCATGTTCTATTCTCGTTAATTTTAATCGATTATTATTGTTATTTATTTTTTTTTTCAACTTCTTTCTTTTCTACTTCTTCTTTAGAAAAGCGCCAAATATAATCGGCGGAAAAAAAAAACTAACCGGAAATTCTTTGTTTGCAGTTTTAGGTTAATGTGAACCAATCTTAGATGCAAAGTATAGTTGGCTAATACCTAAAGTTGCAAGTAAATTACTCATACATCGTGATTCTCCTCTCAGTATGATATATATATATGTATTAAATATAAAGACAGATGCATATATAAATACACAAGAACACTTAAATTTGTTTTACCATATGTTTATAAATGTATATTATAGCAATCAAAGCAAGTTCACTCACTGTCATTTAAACACATCTCTTTTCTTCTTACCAGTAAAACAAGACTATTAGTTGAAACTCAGTATATATAATCACGTGAAATTCACATTTCAATACAATGAGTTATTTGAAAAACAAAAATTACTATTGTTTTTTATTTTTTTTTTAGAATAAATGGGGTGCGTGCGTGACTCAATTTGAGCTAAAACACAAAAAAGGAAAAAAAAAACAAGATGGAGTGAATATTTTTTTTTTTTTTTTTCAAAGTAGTCATTTAGTACTTATTGCAACTTTTAATGAGATAATATAACAAAAAGTATCTGTTTAAAATTCTATTTACTTACATATAAGCATAGTTAGAACGATAAAAGAAAAAGGATTATTAAAATAGAATACGAAGATAATAACCTGATTTTTCTCCAAAAACATAATGATGGAAGTACATACTATCTGTGATGACATTGAAAACTGTCAGTTTATCTTAAAGCCTGAAGACGAACAATTATCCCATAATCTACCTAAAATTAAAGTCATAGGCTGTGGAGGTACTATAGCATCTGTAGGAAATGACTCTTCCTCTACTGCTGGATACAAAATTGGTTTAACCATCCAAGATTTATTAAACCAATTGCCTCCAGATCTATCGAAAATTTGTCAAATCGATTACGAGCAAGTTTGCAATCTAGACTCTAAAGAGATGAACGAGGAATATTTAATGAAGGTTTACAACTGTATCAACAAAAACCTTCAAAAATACGATGGTTTTGTTATCACCCATGGTACAGACACCATTTCCGAATCCTCATTCTTTTTAGAGCTAACTTTAGATTTTTCATGTCCTATAGTGTTAACAGGTTCAATGAAACCTGCTTCTGCTTTATCTTCTGATTCTTTGATGAACTTATACTCATCCTTTCTGGTTGCTGCAAATGCCTCTTCCAAAAACAGAGGTACATTAGTTGTTATGAATGATCAAATTTCCTCAGGTTTTTACTGTAATAAAACAAATGCCAACAGTATTGATTCATTCAACGTCAGACAAGGTTATTTAGGTAACTTTGTGAACAATGAGTTGCATTACTACTACCCTAACAGTAAACCATTAGGTATACCTAACTTCAAATTGGATTTAGATTTGGAATATTACAACAGTGATAGCAATAAACCTTATAAGAATTTCTTACCAAAGGTTGTAATCCTTTATGCCCACCAGGGGTTCACCAAGGATATAATAGAGCTGGTAGAGCCTCATTATGATGGTATTGTTATTGCCACCATGGGTGCAGGTTCTTTACCTGACCTTGTAAATGAATATTTGGTCACATTAAAGAAACCAGTACTTTACTCCAAACACATGGAAGGAATGGTTCCTACAGTGAATGTCCCAGACTCAGATAATTGTATTTCTGCTGGTTATCTAACTCCTGAAAAGGCTAGAATCTTATTGCAGTTAGGTTTACACAGCAAATTCACCAACTCTAAAATCAGAGAAACTTTCGTTGGTGTGTACGGTGGTTAAAAAAAAAAAGATAATAATTTATAAAATTGAATTGGTTATATATCTATTTACAATCACCTTTTTTCTTCTTTTTTCTTGTTCTATAATAGACATTTACTACTAAAGGTCCTTTAGGAAGACTCATCTCTATATATATATTTTTTTCTTGTTATATTGGAGTGAATAATAATAAAAAAAAATAAGTACTGTAATAAGAGGATATCCACGTGTCTCTCTAACAAAAGTATTACAAAAACAGTGTAATAACAACAATCAGTCAATAACAATTCCTTATTACTTGAATTGATTTTAAATGTTATCAGTAAAGATCATTTCACTTTTTTCTTTCACTACTTTTAAAAGTAAGTATAGAGTGATAAAATATAAATTATCATATATTGTACTATCACATAAACCAATACACAACACATATTTATACATAATTACCAAAAAAAAAGAAAAAGAATACATAAAGCAGTTATAAACGGTAATTAAGACAACAACACCGAACCGATCCTGTCTACTTTTTTTTTTAAAAAACATAATTTATAATTTTTTAATATATAAATATCATTAACCATAAGAAGATAGAAGCAATGAATGAAATAGTTAAATGGAAACTACCGGATCTTTTACTGATCATCGTGTTGCTTATACTTAATGTGGTAGTATACAAGCAACTACCATTTGAACGTCAGTTTTATATAAATGATCTCTCTATATCACACCCTTATGCTGAAAAACAAAGAGTCAGTGACAACCAATTATGGATGTATGCATTTATAATACCATTATCTATTATTGTGCTATACTGTTTAATATTCAGATTTAAAAATAACATTATCAATAGGGCTTATCTTTTATACACCTCTGCTATAGGCTTTGTTATATCTGTCTTTTTCACATGTTTGGTGACTGACTATGCTAAGAATTGGATAGGTAGACCAAGACCTGACTTTTTAAGTAGATGTATTCCAAAAGACGATGCTCCCAAGGACGTTCTAGTTTATGCTAAGGATGTATGCACCACTGATAACTTAGATAGATTATACGAAGGGTTTAGATCTTGCCCATCAGGCCACTCTTCAGTAGCCTTTGCAGGTCTAGGTTATTTATACTACTTTTTAGCTGGGCAATTAGGCATACACTTGCCTGAAAATGGACTTTACAGAAAACTTTTATCTTACATTCCATTGATAGGTGCCGCAGTTATAGCTTTAACAAGAACAGAAGATTATAGACACCATTTTACTGATGTCATTATTGGTTCACTATTAGGGTTTGTCATAACCAGAGAAGTCTACAAGCATTACTTTGATTTGGAATGCAAATCTTTCTTCTCCAAAAACCCATACGGATCTATAGATACCAACCAAGGCACAGAGGACTCAACTTTTTACAAACTACTGTCAACTGGTAACAATCAAGCACAGAATCCATCAGTAACTACAAACGGTAATACTGAAGAACCTTTAGACAACATTGCATTGAGCAACAGAATAGTTTAATTAGAATAATTAGTGATTCATATATATCAACCAGTTAAATAAGTCTTTGTTTTTTTCTATTTTTTATACTTTCCATGTGTTTGTTGTTATCATTAAAGATTATTTTGGTTCTAATTTTTGAATTGTTGATTCAAATAGATAAAGTCACGTGTATGTATTTGATTTTAGATAAACACACACACACACAAATATCAATTTAGTCACAGGTTTATTATGGAATATTTTTTTTTTTTTTAGATGTGTAGATATTAATCAGGAGTTCTAAATAAAATAAACAAAAAAAAAATAATAATAATATTATTAATGACTGATACTGAATAACAATACCTTACACATGTCAAATGAAACGTAGCATTTAGTAGGAAACAATACTACCTAGTAACACACAACAACACCATCTTAAGTTAGTTTAGTTATATTCATTATAGTGTATCTATATATAATAAAAACTATTGTACAGACCCAAGCGGAAACACTCAAACACACACACATATATACTTAATACTACATGTATATATAGTTTATCTTCTTATTTGATTTTTTTTTTGCAATTACAAAGAACCAGTTTAAATAAAATCTATTGATGGAACTTCATAATCAACAAGACGATTTAACAGCTGAGGAGTGTTGTGAAATCCAAGAATCTGAAATTGCAGTCATGCAATCTATATACATGGAGGATTTCAAAGATGTGACAGATGAGGAAAAATCACCATGGGATGTTAAGCCGTTGTTTCAATTTTTAATAACTCTTAGATCTGTAGAGAAGGATCCTATGGAATGCCAAATAACTGTGAAAGTTAAACTCCCGATAGCTTACCCTAAGACTAAGCCTATTATATCACTGATTAACCTGAAAAATATCTCAGACACACAAAGCAAAAAACTGCTAATGGACATCAATGACATTATAAATAATCGAAATCAAGACAGAGAACAGATACTTTATGAAATAACATCCTTTGTACAGGAGACTATAGACATACTACAAACCAAAACCCACAATAAATCCCTAGAGGATGAGAGAATAGAAAGACTAGCAATTGAAAAACGAATGTTTGAAGAGGCTGAGATAAAACGAATGAAAGAGGAGGAGCAAAAAAATAAAATGAAAAATGAAAATCTTATCAAGATATTAGAAGAGAAAAGAGAACAGTTTAACAATAAATTTTTGAATGATGATATATTCCGAGATTTATCATCAAATGAAGACACATCCGCTCAAGACTTCAAGTCCTATATAGCCCCAGATGACATGGTTAATTCTGGGAAGGCATTTGTTTTCAATAAAATGATCAAAACAGAGCTTCCTGGCTCAAAGCTGTTTTATAATTTTTTGTCTGTAGTAGATCCTATCAAAACAACAACGAATCAAGATATACTATCATTTGCCACACAGTACTTAGTAAAACCTTATATTCCTATTAATTCTCCCTTGGCCATAACTGCTGGCTCAATGATGGAGGGATTTCATTATTTGCTCACTGAAATCATATTTGATAACAGCTACTATAATACTACAAACGGTAAAAAGGAAATATCAAATCTTGAAAAGGAATTGGAGGAAATGATATTGATTAACAACGACTCTATAAATAAACTATACGGCTACACTATGGAGAAGGTGGTCTTGAATAAAGCGGATGATTTCTGGAGATTGAGATTGCTTACAGACTACAACACTAACGGAAATTATCTTTATGAGCTGCTATCATTAGTACAGTTTGTTAACATATCAGTTGCTAGAAACTGGCTTATAAGATTGTTGGAAGGGATTAATTGTTTACACAAAAGCGGGTTGCAGCACAAGTTCATTAACACGAAAAGTGTTTATATGATGAAAGATCCTGTTTATGGCATAACACAACCCAAATTAGACTATAGCTCTTACGGGCATTCTATAAGAAATATGCTTAAACGATATCCTAACAAGAAAAGCAACAAATATAATATTGCCACAATTATGGGATCAGATATATGGGATCCTACAAACGAACAGGAAATCTTAAAGCCTAATAGGAAAACTGATATTTGGCAGTTGGGTGTATTATTTATAGAAATGTTTATAGGCAGAGATACATTGGTCAACTATTCTACCCCTACTGATTTTATAAATAACAATTACAACTCTGACGATCCATTAAAGCAGTTTTTAGTTAAAATGATTTCAGAAAACCCAAAGAAAAGATACAATGTCATGGAATTGCTACCAATGAAATTTTTGAGAATGAACATAGAAAACATTACATTTAATACGTTACAGAATAATAGTAACAGTAACGCCAGTAATGGGACATTTGTTGAACAACCCGAGAGCTCAGCCAGTGATCCATATGACTCTAACACCAGAGGCTCAAGTGTTGGATTTTTAGCCAATAATTATCTAAGTCATAGAAGAAAATCCAGTTCGCATACAGTGAATTTTAGAAGAAAATCATTTACATCAGGATTAATGAAATCCAACCAAAACAACTACAAATCAAGATATGCATCGGATTTTGAGGAAATTGCTGTCCTTGGTAAAGGTGCTTATGGACAAGTGGTGAAAGCAAGAAACTTATTAGATAGCAGATATTATGCAATAAAAAAAGTGAAACAAACTGAATCGAAACTTGCTACTATATTATCTGAAGTGATGTTATTAGCTTCTTTGAATCACAAGTATGTTGTGAGATATTATGCAGCCTGGCTTGAAGAGCTTGATGAAAACCCAATAAATGACCATGATACCCCAAATTACGCAGTGACATTTGATGATGATGATGAGGATGAAAAAGAAGAAGATCAAATAAGCTTTACATCAGATAGTGAAAGTAGTGACTTAGATGACTCTAGTTCTCATCAGGGATTTTTCAAAAAACCTTCTTCTAGTAAGTCATCTTCCTTTTTCAGTAAAGAACAAACGCCGATATCAACGTCATCCTCAAGACTAAGGCCTAGTCTAGCTTCTGCCAGCAAATTTATGTCTACTTCCAGTGCCAATTGGGACTTTATTTCTAACTCTTTTAATAATAATGACTCTTTGGAGGCTAGTATATCTAATATAATTTTTGAGAATAGCGATACGGAGAAAGATAAAGATATTGACTATGATGATATAATTTCATTTCATAAGTCTTCTGACTCAGGAGATGAAGAATCACATACTGATAATTCAAGTGGTTTATACATGAACGGTGATATGAATGAAGCTAAAATGACTGCTAAAAAAATGAAAGCTATGAAGAGCACTCTTTACATACAAATGGAATACTGTGAAAACAGAACTTTACAAGATTTGATACAGAGTGAAAATTTAAACAAAGATAAGGATGAGTACTGGAGATTATTCAGACAAATCCTTGAAGCGTTGTCATACATTCATTCACAAGATATTATCCACAGAGACTTAAAACCAATGAACATTTTCATTGACGATAAGATCAATATCAAAATTGGTGATTTTGGGTTAGCTACTAACATAAACAAACAGATTAAGCTCATTCAACTAGACAGTTCATTAAGCAATAATAACAATGAAAGTCTTACGAAAAAATCTTCAGCAGATGATCATTTAGGTTCCGGTTCAATGACTACAGCTATAGGTACAGCCTTATACATAGCCCCTGAGGTTTTGAACAGAAACAATTCCTCTGGGTATACACAAAAAGTTGATATGTATTCAGTTGGGATTATATTTTTTGAAATGGTTTACTCCTTTAGTACAGGGATGGAAAGGGTTCAAGTTATTAGAAATTTAAGATTACCTGAGATAATTTTCCCTCAAAACTTTGACACTGTAAATCAATCTACAGAGAAAAAGATCATTATTAATTTATTACAGCATGATCCTTTAAAGAGATTTACCGCAATGGAACTGATTGAAAGTGGTCAGTTGCCTGTGAAGAATCAAGACTTGATCATCCAAGAGGCTTTGAAAACCCTTGGTGACACCAATTCTCCCTGGAGAGGTCAAGTGAGAGAGCATTTGTTTAACAAACCTTATAGTCTTACATCGGATATATTGTTTGATGATGATAGTTTGAAGAATTTAAAGAATTTGAAAAAAATCCAAACGGATAACAACAATTCTTTTGCAATGATATTGAGAGATAAAATGAAACGAGAAGTGGTTAATATCTTAAACAACCATGGTGCTATAGAAACTGAAGAGCCCTCAATCATCTTTCCTAAAAATCCTATATATGACAAAAACAATGTCTACGAATTGTTAGACAAAGGTGGGACTGTTTTGCAATTACAGTATGACTTGACAGTACCAATGGCAAGATCCTTAGCGAAGAGTAATGTTAATACAAACAATAACCCCTCGGGACTTATCAACAAAAGGTATAGATACCAGCATGTGTATAGAGATAACAACGTTAATGTATCCAATGCCAATATGTCCTTAGAGCCTCAAAGGTTTGGAGAGTTAGACTTTGACATTGTTACTACAACAGATAAGGACAGTCCATACTATGACGCTGAGTGCATCAAGATAATTGATGAGATTATAGAGAGAACACCTATTTTGAGTAAAAACAATACGCAAGTTATTTTAAATCATTATGATATATTGAACAGTATATTTGATTTTTGTTCTATAGATATAGCCCAAAGAAGTAGTGTATCGAAGATGTTATCTCAAGTTGGATTTACCAACAGAAGTTTCAAGGACATTTTGAATGAGTTGAAGATCCAGTTCAACATTCCATCAACATCATTGAATGATTTGTCATCCTTTGATTTTAGATTGGACTTTGAATCATGTGTTAGAAAGATCAATAAGTTGATGAAGGATTCGCCAATATATTTCAAAGTATCCAGTGCTTTGAAATATTTGAACAAAGTCATGAAGATCTTGGAGCAGTTTAACATTGAAGTGAATTGTTTAATTTCACCATTGTCTAATTATAACTATCAGTATTATAAAAGCGGTATAATGTTTCAATGTGTTTATGATCCTGGAAATACCACTAATAGATCAACAGGAACAAACGGCTCCACAAGTACAACTTTTACTGCAGCTGCATTCAACAGAAATTACATGGGCAATAACAAATCCTTAGTGGCAACAGGTGGGAGATACGATTACTTAGTGGCTACGATTTTAAAGCATGCATCTTTAAGATCCAGTGCAGTGAATGTGTTAACCAAGGGGTCTAAAAGGGCTGTAGGTTTTACATTAGCATGGGAGACGATTTTCACAATAACACAAACATATTTCAAGTTGACTAATTCTTTAATGAAAAAGAGAAAACAAATATCTGCCAAGAAGATAGATTGGAGACCGAAAAGATGCGATGTGTTAGTTTGCACATTCACTGAGGGATACTTGAACACTTTAGGAATTTTGATATTGAATAAACTTTGGAAACTGGGTGTATCTTGTGATTTATTTAGAGATAGCGATGGGAACAGTATTGAGGATGTTTTGAATGTAGCTCAAATGGAAGGGATTGAATGGTTATTAGTGATCAAACCACAACAAGGATTCAATAAGCTTGATATAAGTAGTTTGAACCTGTCTAATAACGACTCCTCTGATGGGACAGGTTATTCTAATCCTAAGAAATATTATAAACCTCTTAGATTGAAAAAAGTCTCTGATAGTGATGTGGACATAGATGTAACTTTAGATGAGTTTATTAAAATATATTATCAAGAGTATGTGAATAATAGTCATATATTAAATCAAAATGAAAAGAAAGAAAACAAAATGCTGGAGTATATGTTATCAGGATTACATATTAAAAGGGGTGGAAATATTAATATGAGTAATGCAAACCATGTAATTAAAACCCATGATGGGGAAGAACACCCAATGTCAAATATGGAGATTCCCTCAACTATAATATCACATGACAATGAGAATGGACATTTGGAAACTTCAGATTTAGATTCATTAGAAAACAGTAGTAATTATGGAATAAATTTAAGCAATAAAAGAAAGATAGTATATATACAAAACTTGTCTACAAAGGGTAAGAAGATGATCAATTCCAATAAGAAATCCAAATGGTTACATGAACAGACAGCCAATGGAAATGCCAATGGACTATTACAAAAACTGAACAATGCCACAATCGTCACTGTAGATTATATGAAGGAGGAGACTTTGGATATGTTGAGTATAACCTCTTTGGCAAACAAGGAGGATTGGCTTAAGAAGGCATGGGGAGTAGGGATCAATTCCTCACCAAAATCACTATTGACTAATGTCTACAATCAATTGATCAAGGAAAAGAACAAGAATGGAAAGGACTATGTTATTTTAACCAGTGAAAAAAATGGTAAAACCTGTATCATAGATTTACACAGATGATTATATATATATATATTTTTTCTAGAATGTTATATATGGATACATAGATATTATTATTATTATTATTAATATTTAGATGATATATGGATACATAGATATTATTAAATTTATAGGTAGAATTAGAATTGAGCCCATTTTAAAGAGAATGATTGGAAAATATCTAGACTTTCATCGTAATAAGTCAAAAGAACATCCTTGGAAGTGACTGAACCTACTCTTATATCACTTTGAATTTGCGTTAATGAAACGGTATCTTTATTGGCTATAAGGAAATCTTTAACGATGTATTTGCTATGTGTGGTTAAAGGATCACTTAAGTATAAGTTATAAATACCACCAAACTTCTGACCAGGTAATAAACATGGATATTGTAATTTATCAATGTTGGAGTTATCCTTTTGTTTTAGTTTTTTTATGAAATTATTTTTTAAATATAAATAAAATTTACCGTTTATATCATCCTTTAATTGTAACATAAACTCTTTTAATATTACTGTAGAGTTTATTTTAAAAGAATTATTATCTGTGTAACAGTTTTGTAAAGATAATTCTATCATATCACTATTATTATTGTTATTTATAGAATTATTAGTTTCTGGATATAATTGATTATTATCATTATCATTATTCTTATAATAAAGTATCATATCAATATCATTAGGTTTATTTATTATTATAAAATATAAATCATAGATGGTTATCATACATGGGAAATTACTTATAGCATATTGTTGTTTATAACCTCTTAGATTACTACCTATAAACTTACCTGCTATATTATACTCTACTCTCAAGTATTTATATGTATCTAAATCAAATATAAGACAGTTGTTATACTTGTTATCATTAGACTTTGTTAATACAAACTTAAATGTTAACTCATTTGACATTATCTCTTTATATATATATCTATATATACTATATATCTATAAGTATATTATAACGTTCAAGGTATTTAAACTGTTGTAATTTTATAGTAATATAAGAATTGTTAGTATAGTAGTTATCAGTTACTTCAATATAATGATAACAGTAGTAATGATGTTAATAATGATGATGTTAATGTGTGTGTGTGTTACATATAAAAAAAAATAAAATAAAATTATGAGATAGAGAGAGATGTAGAAAGAGATGTAGAAAGAAAGATAAAATGTAGATAAATAGTCACGTGTATATTATCATATACACACGTGATAGTAAATATAAATAAATATACATGATCACGTGTATATAATACACGTGATATTAAATATATAATCACATGATGTAATATAAACATTAATATACACGTGCTATAATAATAATTAATATTGTAATAATAACATATATAGAGAGAGAGAAAGAAAGAAAGAAAGGTAAATAATAAAGGGAAGAAAGATTTTCAAAATATATATATGTAATAATAATAATAATTATTATAGATATAATAATATTATGAAGAGAAAACTTATATATACATATCTATATATATATATAAGTAATAAGTAATAGAGAAAAGAAAAGATAATGTATAACAATAAAACACCAACAATAATATAATAACCTTTCTTTAAAAAGAAAAGAAAAGAAAAGATAGATAGATAAAAAGTAAATAATTAATTTGTATTAACAATCTAAAGTATAATAATAATAATAATGAAAGTTAGTATATTAGAAGTAGATTTGAATAATGATAATAATGATGATTATTCAAATACCTTTGACAGTGATAGTATGACTTGTGAACTTTATATCAAAGTCTTTGATTATGTAGAGAACGAAATACTTAGGTTTTTAAAACTGATTATTCAAGATATTACAGATGACTGTACTTTAAAAAATTTAATAGAGTTAATTGAAAAAAATAATGACATAAACAATTTAAATATTAGTAATGCCGTTATAGCATATAAGGTATTTATTAATGAAAATTTCAAAAATGGTTATCTGTTCAAAGTGGTTGATGATAGTTTATGTATTATTAGGGATATCATCAATCAACCTAATGGACAGGGTATAAATTTCAATAATAACATCTACATGGTTTCTTACTCCAACAATAAAGACAAAGTTATACCACAAACTAATGGATTGTTGCTATTGAACAAATCTAATAACTCTTCAAAGAAACAATCAAACAATTTATTATCATCAACAACAACAAATTATGACAATGGAGTTGAGGGGGAGTTTTCAACATCATCAGCAGTAGTAGAGACTACCCCCACTATAAACAACATCAATAAAACTATAACACCTAACATCACAGTGTTGGTAGTTGAAGATAATCCTATCAATGGTAAGATTTTATCCAAGATTCTTAAAAAACACAAGATCAAATTCAAAATTGCCAAAAATGGACTGGAGGCCATAAGGGAGTATTCTCTTAGGCGAAATTAGTTTGATATTCATGGACTTGCAATTACCTATCATATCCGGTATTGAAGCATCTCAAACTATAAGAAAGATAGAAAACATCAAGAGGAAAAATTACTATAATGAACAATTAACTAAGGAAGAAGATCTACTAAGCAAGGAATACCCAATAGGTGAAAGCAAACAATTTATCCCTTGTATCATAGTTGCACTAACGGCATCCAACACCCTTCAAGATAAAAACATGGCAATCAAATCTGGATGTAATGACTATTTGACTAAACCTGTTAATTTAGTTTGGCTAAGTAACAAGTTGATGGAATGGGGTTACATGCAAAGTCTAATGACAGTTTAGAATCTATATATCTCTTTGTTCTATATATATATTGTAATTAACATAAATGTTTTATTTTATATAAATAAAAATAATAAAAACTATCACGTGACTAATATATATATTTCTTAAAATAATTACAAATTGATTACATTAACCATATATTTAGTTATGTAAACAATGCGATTTTTAAAAAAAACTTACTCCAGTAAAACAACTACTTTAAAGTAACTAATTTGTAATTAATTAACGTATATGCGTAAATGTTTTTAATTTATGGAGAGCTATTAATCAAATATATATCACATTTCATTGAAAAAACATAGACATCTTGTATAACTTATCAAACAAAAAAAAAATTATTACAAATTAGTTTCATATCTATTTATAAAATATACAATTTTACACGATCTTTAATATCATAATAAATCAATATTATAAAAAGAAAATACAACATTTCCTCGCCCCACTGAATATCAATAATGAAGGATGAACTTTAAAGATCGTGATAGAATTAGTGCAATTTATAAAATCATATACATCAAAGATTACCCTGCCAGTGCTCTCAACATTGATTTAGATAGACTGCATACACTGTACAATGACATAACTACACTACCCAAATACAAGGTTATCATCAAGGATATTCTAAAAGCATGCGACGAATTGCCCAAGGATGATTCAATTGATAAAAAAACATACCCTGTACCAACACCCACGGATGAGATAGAAAATTCATATAGTTCATATAACAAACTTGTTTTATTATTGAAAAATTGTGATCCCAGCGATAACTTTGGTGACTGCTTTGTTCATTTAAGAAAAATTATCATATGTCTAGAACATGAAAAGATTATCGAGTATGAAGATTTATTAAGGATAAACGGTTTTATTATAGAACTTATAAACAAAACAGTTGAGGAAAACAAACCTGCGTTGCAATTTTTGATGTTGAGAATAATGATTTTTTTATTAATAAAATTCAAAGTTTTTGATAGAGATCTTAAATGTGGATTGTTATTGATAGATTTTCGATATTTTTTAGATTCAACTAATAAAGAACCTTCTTCTATAAAGAAAAAATCACCAAGTTATATAACAGATTCAGAACTGGAGATAGTATATTTGATATTAAAAAGTCATTTCAAGTTATTCACTAAAAATTGTAATCTCTTGTTTGATCTCCTTCTACATGATAAGTCATACACTTCAGAAAACAATGATTTGTGTAATAGATCACTCAAAGTCAAACTAGCAAAGCTTATAACAAATTTAAGCTTAGAGAATAAAATCTACATAAGCAATGAATTTTTTGAGTGTAACATTTTATCCAAGTTTGTAAAATTGCTGCCTGATTTTGATATTAGATTATTAGATGAGTTTGTACAGGAAGTTATAAACAGCATAAGAATTTTATTAGAGAACTACTGCTCGCCCTTGGAATATATATATGAAGATAAGGACACTTTCATGAAGATAATCAAGATTTTGGAACGGTCTTTAAAAGCAGATTTGAAAAACGTTAGCAATATTCCATTGAGTTTGAATCTTTTGAAAATTTTAATCATAGTAGGTATAGACTCCAAGAAATATCCCATAAATAGAGTTATTGCTATTTTCAAAAGGGAACACCTCTGGAAATTAAACCAGCAGGAACTTTTGAATGACCAGTATAAAGAATTGATAATAAAATTTGTGTTTAAAACACAATGTATAGACTCATTCAATGATTTTTCAATATCTGATCCATTGATTGATATTTATGATAACATTAAGGATAAATCGTTGTTATATGACTGCCCATCTCCTATAACATACAACATCCATGATCATATTGTAACTGATGCTGATATTGATATAAGCTGCAAAGAACTAGGGAAGGTAACTACAGTGTATCTAAGAACTGAACAACAAATGGGTTATAAAAAGAAAACTACATTTAAAACATCTCCAAATATTGAAGAGGAAGATTTGCAAAAGAAAAAAAAGAACAATCAACACGAAATTTTTGTTAAGAACATTAATGATAAAACAATTAATGATTACATGATCTTTAACAACAGAGATAAAGAAAACAATTTAGAAAAGTCATTTCAACGGAAACTGAAATTAACTTCTGAACATAAAGAAAAAAAGGAAAAAAAAGAAAAATCTAAATCTATTTTAAAAAGAAAAAAGTCTATATTTAGACTCAGTTTATAAATAAAAGAGAAAAAAAGAAAAGAATAATTAATAATGAAATGTCACTTGAAAGGTTCTCTATTTAGTAAAGAACAATTCTCACACTATTTCCTTTAATATCCTTTATTTTTCTCAATATATCAAGCAATTTATATACCGTTTGATAATCATTCAAAATATTAACGTTTTTTCCTGAATTGATCATGAACTGACAATCAATAACTATATCCAACTTACTCTTATCGGTCAGCCACATGTTTTCAGATGCCTTTTGTGTTGTTGATGATGATTTTTTCTTCTCTATAAAATGGTCCAAAATCTGATCAAGTCTTGATGGCGTGGCAATATAGTTCTTGACATTACTGTATTTTTCCTCCTTAGATTTGCTGATCTTTTCCACAGTCTCCAAATCTTGTTTCAACTTGTTCTTGTTGAACAGTTTTATCCCCTTCAAGGAAGTTTTCTTATCTTCATCCAAATGTACAGCTCTATGTATATCAGCCACTCTTATATTAGTTGCTGAGATTATAATTGTCTTGGTCTTTGTATCCCTTTGATTGATGAATAGAGACAGAAACTTGTTGAAGTTTGTAAGTTTTCTTTCTTCAATCGGAAAGGAAGATGTATCCTTGAAGTCATTCTTTGAGAACAAAAACGGAGTCTCATCTTCTGGCTTATTTCTTATATTGACATTGAAATATTGTGTTATTTGCTCAATAGGCAAGACAGCAAAGTTCTTAATAAATGTTGGATCAGTTGATAAGTTGTTGCTGGAGGCTTTATTCTTTTTAACCTTTTTGTTGGTTACTCTTTCTGGTTCCTCCACAGGTTCAATACTTCTCTTTTTATTGTCTGATTTAACCTCAGAAAATTCAGATTCTTTAGCTACAACTTCGGTAGCTTCATCGTCTGTGTATGCCACATCCAAGTTATCTTCAATATCTTCAACACTCATTATTATTTTTTCCTATTGTTTTCTTTATTTAAGAATACTGGAATATTTTGTTTTTATTAGTTTGGTTCAACTATATATATATTCTTGGTTTAAGAATAAACTGTTGTTTACTTGATATTTTGATACTATGTGTTTTCAAAAGCTTTAAAGGTTTAACACAATATATATGAATAGTGAAAGATATGGAAATTGATTTAAATGAGGGTTCACTATTAAACAAAATCATAATTTTAAATAGTTCGATATTAAACAAAATGGATGAAGGTTAAACAAAAAGAAAAAGAGAGAGAAAGAGAGAAAAAAAAAAAGAAATTTTTGAAGCTATAATGAATATTGCAACTACATCAATTAAATCACATGACAGTTGCCTAATTAGGAAATACTGGCGATAACGAAATAACAATGAGAAAAAAGAACTGATAAGAAAATAGAAAAAGAACTGATAAGAGAATATAAAAAACACACACCCATTCAGTCGTTATATTTCTGTCAGTGTAAAAAATGCAAAGAAAGATCAAAAAGAAAAACATACACACACAGTATAGCCTTATTCTTAAGTCACATAAGTATAGTTAGAAAAGCAAAATCTCAGCACAATTTGAGATTATACAATATCTATTAGAAAACCTGTAAAACAACCTGCGATCTCTAAAAAGAAAAAAATGCAGTTTCAATACATTATTTTCAAATGTCTCATTTGTTATTTTATATTACTTGCTAAAATAAGAAGCTTTTGTAATTGCTTAGATCCCGGAGTAATTATTCCAAAAGAACTTACCTATGATGCTTTGCACTCAACTGCACCTACTTTTGCCCTCTACACAACCTATCAAAACGAGCTAAAACAAGAAAAAGGATTTGAGTTTTTAAGATATGTTAATCCGTTTTTTGGAACAGATAGAGGTGGAAACAGATTCCCGGGAACGTTGTATCCCTTCGGAATGGTAAAGCTAGGTGGGGACTTTAGAAATTCAATGAATTATCAAACCACTGATTCATATGCTGGATATCAAAGGGATGGGTATTTGAGACAAGTTTCAATGGTCCATGTCTCAGGAACTGGTGGTGCACCAACATATGGAGTTATAGGTCAACTACCCGTTATAATAGATGATTTCTTAGAAGAAGAGAATGAAAATGGCGACACCAAAGAAAGAGATTCTTCGCGTTTAAATTCATTTAACATCGGCCACGGCATAGAAAGAAAAATTCCTGATAGCAGCCATATTGGTTACTATAAGATAGAGCTAAAAAATGATGTCAACATAGAGTTTACCAGCGGTAAAAAATCAGGGATCATCAGATATACTTTAACACCAAGCGTTTTGGATAAAAGAGATGTAGATGTTAGAACGTCAGAAAATAATTTTTTTATTTACGTAAATTTAAAAGAGTATTTAAAATCATTTAACAGACCGTGGTGGTCTCAGCAGTTTGAATTTGGTAAAATGTTTATAAATGAACACAAAAATTCATACGAAGGTAAAGTTATTATAAAAAACGGATGGTCCAGCACAGATTCATACTCCATTTATTTTTATGGAGTATTTAATCACCCATTTATTAGCTACTATAATGTTCAAAAAAATTTAAAAAAAAGACAAAGATTCAAATTTTCATTTGGTGATAAAAAAGAAAATAGATTAGCTACACTTTTTCAGTTTGATAAAGATTTGTTAATGGAGGAGCCTTTACTTTCTAAAATAGGAATTAGCTATCATTCAATTTATCAAGCTAAATTAAACTGCAAAAAGGATTTTCAAAAAAGTTGGGATTTTGATGAGTTTGTTTATAAAAATATTGATGAATGGAAAACTACTGTGTTTGACAAAATTAAATATGTTAAATCTTTGGATAGTGAAGTTTTGGATAAATTTTATAATAGTTTGTACGGGTCCCATCTAATGCCTACTGACAAGTCTGGAATAGAGTCTCCATTTTTTCATATTGACCCACCAAATTTGTCAATGCTTGAGCTTAATGATATTAATGAAAGAGGTATACCAATTGATCAAGTGGAAAATACCAATGAAGTTTCAACTCTGTGGACAACAAAAAACGAGTACTTAAATAATTTGAATATAAAGTTGGAGTTTGTATACCAATTTAAGGATTCTTTAAAGCAAATGTTTTCTGCACCAAAAAAACGAGAACTACCAATGGAGGCAGAGTTTTTGTTTAGAAAGAAAAAAACAAAGAAAAAAGAAAAAGAAGATCTTGAAGAAAAACCTGCCTATGAATTTAACGTCCTTGGACAAGAGCCTATGTGTAAAAAAGTAGAAACCCCAAGCTCTAAAACTCCTTACTACGATGATTGGTTCACCTTATGGGATACCTATCGGACCTTACATCCTTTATTGTTTATTATACAGCCTGAAAAATCACGAGATATGATAAACTCATTAACATTGATAAGCGAGTATGAAATGTTTCCACCTGACGGCAGATCAGGGTCAAGATCCGGAAGAACACAAGGGGGAAGCAACTGCGATATTCTCTTTTCGGAGGCAATTAAAAAAGGTATAGTATATAAAAAGAACGAAAAATGTAGTCTTTATAAGTCTAGCTGGAGGAATGCCAATATTGTTCCACCTTTTATTTTGGATGAGAGAGCACCTGATTCCACAAACAAATTTGGAAGAGGTGCTTTACAAGATTGGGTAGAACTAGGATATGTATCCACTGATTACTCCAGATCTTTAACAAGAACTGTAGAGTATAGTAATAATGATTTTAGTGTAAGTTTGATGGCACAGGAGTTGGGTGAGGAAAAGCATTTAGTCATGTCTTACTTCAACAGATCTAAAAATTGGATGAACTTATGGAATGAAGAGTTAGAATTAAAAATGTATGAATACAAAGGATTTTTAACACCTAAATACGGTACTGGAACAAGGGGAAAATATAGACTTAAAGTTAGAAAGAGTGATGACCCAGACAAAGTATCAGATAATAAAGAAAAAACAAATGAGATCTTGCAAGGAAAGTTTATAGAAGATTATAACCCTGCAGATTGCGGAGGTTGCTATTGGAAAGATCATACTTACGAGGCTACCTCTATAGAGTATATGTTTTCATTGAGCCATGACATCCATAGATTGATAAATCTTGTAGGTGAAAAAGAGTTTGAAGAAAGGTTAGATGATTTATACAATTTGTATTGTTCACCTTCTAAAGCTTTAGATTCTGGACTAAAATATAAATACAAGTCTCTATCAGGCAAAAGATGTGGCTTTGCGGATGTTTCCAATGAACCAAGCTTTGGAGCAGGATACTTATACAACTACATTAACAAGCATGATAAAACTAGCGAAACAGTGAATTTTTTAACAGTAGTGGAATTTACAACAGGAACAAGAGGGTTGCCTGGAAATTCTGACTCAGGGGCAATGGAATCTTGGCTATGGTTTGGATTGATAGGGTTGTATCCTGTAACCGGGACAGATATATACTTGATAGGCAGTCCTCAGATTGAGTATTTGAATATAAATGATGAGTTGATAATCGAGACTATTGATCTAGATCCAGATGAAGAAACAGGGGTGAGAAAAAACATCTATATAGATCATGTAGAATTAAATGGCAAAATAATCGATAGAACTTATTTAAAGCACTCTGAACTATTTAGTAATGGTTTGCTAAACATAAACATTGGTAAAAAACCCTCAACAAATACATTAACGTTCTACATGAGAAATGATGGAATACACTGGGACAAGGATTTTAAACAGATACCTACTTCAAAAGATATTCTTATGGGTAATTATTAAAAACAAAAAAAATTCTAGAATCATTCCGTTCTTATGTAATAAAAATAAAATAACATGGTTGAAAATGACTCCTCTTTATTATCTTTTTTTTTTTCTTTATCTCTTACTTGTCTATTTGTTTTTTATAAAAAAAATCTGTTCTTATTAATGGGGTATATGCTAATTAAATAATAAGCGATAAATTTCTTATATATTTTATTGTATGTTTCAAATTATATAATTGTATTATCAATGGGATTAATTGTTAAGAGAAAAAAAAAATATTTTTTTTTTGTTTTTTTACTACGTTATCTAATTTTGTATGAATGGCACATTTTTGTTATCAAAATAATCGGCTATTCATATATTCCAAACTATCGCAAATAACAATGATATAATCAAAGATGCATAAAAATATATAAAGAAGAGAGTGATAAATAGATATATATTTATGTAATGAAAATCATCTATTTATTTTTAAACTAATCACTTATATAATTAACTGATAATTATGTAATAATGTATTTTACGACTGTAGTGTTAGCAAATGTTTCGAATTTGAAGAACTAATAAACAAATAGACCAATAAAAACCAACATATTAAACTAATATATACTTACATAAATATAAACAAAAAATGTCATATGAAGAAAGTATAGAAGAAGAATACATTGATCCTAAGCAATACACTGATATCTATCACAAAAACTATATCCCCGGAACTACTAACATATTTTCAGACACCATCGACTTGGAAAACAGTTCCAATAGTGGTGGAAACCTTTTGACAACAAGTGATGGAATCATTCTTATGCCACAGCCTTCAGAGTCACCAAATGATCCATTGAACTGGTCTTCTCTAAGAAAATTTTGGCATTTTTTCCTAATGGCTTATATTACTGCATTTACAGCAGCCACATCCAATGATGCAGGATCGGCATCCGATTATTTTTTGGAAAAATATAATATTTCATATAGCAACCAGAACACAGGAGCCGGTGTCTTGTTTTTAGGTATAGGCTGGGGGACATTGTTTTTATCTCCCTTGGCAAACCTATTTGGAAGAAGAATTTCATATTTGATATGTTTGCTTTTTGGTCTTTTTGGTGGTTTGTGGTTTGCTTTGACAAATAATGCTTCAGATGCCATATGGTGTCAGTTGTTTGTAGGAATCTCAGAGGCTTGTGCAGAAGCTCAAGTGCAACTATCGTTAACAGATATTTTTTTCCAACATCAACTAGGTTCTGTTTTGACTGTTTATATTATGGCTACTTCCATAGGTACATTTTTGGGTCCATTAATTGCTGGTTACATTGCGGATCTTACCTACTTTAAATGGTCTGGTTTTGCAGCTGCAATCATCTCATTTGGTTCTCTTGTAGTATTTTTTTTCACTTGTGAAGAAACTTATTTTGACAGATCTTTATACAAAACTGCAATGTCTGAAAATGAGAACTTTGAATTGATCAATGGTGATGACATATCAGTTAATGATAACATGGAAACTAAAAATCTAGGGTTTGTTATCACACAAGAACAAAAACAAGAGAAACAACCTACAGAGTTACAAAACGTTCTTTCTCAAGTTTACTCAAATGCTGAAAACAACGTTGATGATTATGCAAAGGGCAATTTTGCTTTAATCGATGGTTCCAAAGAAAAGAAAAAATCTTACTGGAAAAACATTGCTTTAATCACCCCTGCCACCAACTTAAGAGGATATGGGTTCAAACAATACCTTCAGTATATGTTATTGTGTTTCAAAACTTTCCAATTTCCTGCAGTTTGGTTATCTGGTCTATTCTGGGGATGGCAAGATGTATTGCTATCTTTTTATTTAACCATTGAAGAAGATAACTACTACGGCGATCCTTGGAATTACACGGATCCTGAAGTTGCCATCATGAACGTCCCTACGTTAATCGGTGCTGTTGTAGGTTGTTTATATGCGGGTGTCTTAAGTGACTACTTTGTTATCTGGTTATCAAAAAGACACAATGGTATCTACGAAGCTGAGTATAGACTGTGGTTCTCAATTGCTGTATTTTTCATTTCACCAGCTGGTCTGTTGATGTTTGGTATAGCTTCAGGAAGAGGCTTTACCGATTGGAGATGTGCTTACATGGGACTAGGTCTTATTGGATTTGGATGGGGCTGTTCAGGAGACATAGCCATGGCTTATTTGATGGACTGTTATCCTGAAATGGTTTTGGAAGGTATGGTTGGTACTGCCTTAATTAATAATAATTTGGCCTGTATCTTTACTTTTACATGCTCAGACTGGTTGGACGCTTCAGGAGTGGAAAACACATTTATTGCACTTGCAGTATTAACTGCTTTTTTCACGTTCTTAGCTTTACCTATGTACGTCTATGGTAAAAAAGCAAGAAAATGGTCTAAAGACAAATATGTGGCTTGTATAACTTTGAGAGATGGATTTTAATTAGCAACTATAATATTTATTTCATTCACAGATTAACATATGTATATATATGACATTTCACATATAATTAAAAAAAAATATTCACTCTAACTTATTGAAAAATTGTTATATTTGTTCTTTTTAACAGAAAGATGTTCTTTTAATACACAAATATACTTTCCATCATGTTTCAACTAACATTAGGTTTGATGTTCTTGGTTGTAGTCCTTGATGAAGTTTTCGTAGTTGTTGCATTGGGATTATTCAGAGAATAAACTTGAGATGTGTTTAAAACAAATAACAACACTACACGTGCACAACTATAAATAGTAAAAAATCATCTAAAAACAAATAAAAAAGGAGGGGAGAGAAAGTGAGGGATTTTCACACCAAAGACAGAGCAAAAAAAAAAGAGAGACAAAAACCTAAAAAAAAGAAAAAAAGAAATGAAAAACTCCGTTTTTACTTCTAAAAATTTTAATTTTGATTTTAAATATTTCGACTTCTTTTTTTAAAAAAAAAAATTACTATAATTTCATAAAAGTCTAATAAGAAACAAAACAAAAAGACATCAAGAATAAGAACCTACCAGATTATTACGTGATACTAGATTATATTAAAATAACATTAACTTTATTATTGTGTTTGAATTGAATTTCTTTAAAAAAAAAAACGAAAGAACTCACTTCAATAAAAAACAACAACAACCAAACTTAAAACCTTAAATTAAAGAATATCTACAAGATAAAAAAAAGCTTTTAGTCGTTTTGTCCTCAGAAACAAGTCATATAGCACAACATTACAGTGATAAGATCACTTTTGTACTAATATCCAGCATAAACTTCAACCCATTCTGCTGACATTATTAAATTGTTTTAATAATATATTCCCAAAAAATACTACTACCCCTCCAAATAATCTAATATTTAAAAAAAAAAAATAAAAAAGTAATCTTAATTATCAATAATTAGTAATTAAAAAGAAAAAGAAAAAAAAAGAAGACAACATGGATCAATACACTAATCCAAACCATCCACTATATGTTCCTGGAACTTTTAACATTTATGCTCAACAACATGACTTAGAGCAAGCCTATGGTGGCGCAGCTGATGGATCTCAATTAAAAAGAGAAAAAAAATCAGGCACTGTTTTGATGCCACAGCCTTCAGATTCCCCAAATGATCCATTAAATTGGTCAAAGCCTAGAAAATACTGGCACTTTGCTTTGATGACTTTTGTCACCGCCTTCACAGCCGCTACATCCAACGATGCAGGTGCTGCTCAAGACTCTCTTAATGAATACTATGGTATTTCTTATGATGCCATGAATACAGGTGCAGGTGTTTTGTTTGTCTCCATTGGATTGGGTACTTTGTTTTTGTCTCCGTTCCCAAGTTTATACGGGAGAAAGATCACCTACTTGATTTGTTTACTCTTTGGTTTATTAGGCTCCGTTTGGTTTGCTTTAGCTAAAACTTCATCAGATACTATTTGGTCTCAACTCTTTGTAGGTGTTTCTGAATCTTGTGCTGAGGCTCATGTTCAATTATCATTAACTGATATCTTTTTCCAACATCAACTAGGGTCAGTTTTGACCGTTTACATTATGGCTACTTCCATAGGTACGTTCTTAGGTCCATTAATTGCAGGATACATTGCATCAGGAGAATCCTTCAGATGGGTCGGCTGGTGGGCTGTGATAATCTCAGCTGGTGCCATCTTTGTCTTTGTTGTCAGTTGTGAGGAGACTTACTTTGACAGATCTTTGTATCTAACTCCAATCAACAGAACTGTCACTCTAGACGCCTCAACTGGAACTTCTCAAGCTGATAAGGTTACACCAAAGGGAAATTCAAAGGACTTTGAACTGCAAGATTTTGAAAAAGATGAAGCAAAAATCAACCACCTCACCCAGAATAGTACTGAACTTGAAACTTTTGTAGATTACCAAAATGATTCTCCATTTGACAATTTAATTGATGGATCTAAGGAGCCTATTAAGCCTTATTTGAAGAGGGTAGCCATCATAACTCCATCAACCATTCTTAAGGGGTACGGTGTTTTACAGTACTTCCAGTATTTGAAGTTTTCTTTGAAGTCATTTGCCTTCCCTGCTGTATGGATTTCTGGTTTATTCTGGGGATGGCAAGATGTATTGTTATCCTTTTATTTAACCATTGAAGAAGATAACTACTACGACGCCCCTTGGAACTACACAGATGCTGAAGTTGCCATCATGAATGTCCCTACATTGATTGGTGCTGTTATTGGTTGTCTATACGCTGGGGTAATCAGCGATTATTTTGTGGAATGGTTATCTAAAAGAAAAAGCGGAATTTATGAAGCCGAATACAGATTGTGGTTTGCCATTGCAGTTGCTATAATTTCTCCTGCTGGTCTCTGGATGTTTGGTATTGCATCAGGAAGAGGCTTTACCGACTGGAGATGCGCCTATGTGGGACTAGGTCTTATTGGGTTTGGATGGGGCTGTTCAGGAGACATAGCCATGGCTTATTTGATGGACTGTTATCCTGAAATGGTCTTGGAAGGTATGGTTGGTACTTCTATTATCAACAACATGCTTGCCTGTATATTCACATTCACTTGCTCTTATTGGTTAAATGCTTCTGGTGTTGAAGATACT
>JAJMDK010000006.1:46465-99594 GCA_030573515.1 Hanseniaspora jakobsenii
AGAGTATCAACATCAAATCAATCTGAAGATTAAAGAACAGCTTCTTCAAGAAGAAAAAAAACAAAAAAAGAAAGCTCAAAGCTTTTCCGAGGATGAAAAACCGTCTCTTGCATTTTCTTTGTTATCCAAAGACAAGTATACAAACAACAATAGCAGTAATAATAGTAATAATAATAGTAATAATAATGATAAAGGTGTTTATACTTCCAATGTCAACCAGTATTATAACCCTCAAGGCCGCCAATCATACAGCGATGGAAACATAAATTCTTTGGGATACTTTTCAAGTCCCTATGATATAAGAGTTCTTAATAACAATAGCTTTGAATGTAACTCTAGTATAAACTATTATAATAACAATAACATAGATGTGTATAGCAACAGCATCAAAAATGGTGGTGCCAGTATTATAAAGGGACATAATGATGTATTGATTAACAATAGCAACAACATGAATGTTAAATTGCCATTATCTGTAGAAAACTTTCAGAATAACTACTCTCAAGGTATCAATAGCCCCGTATTTGCTATAAATAATAACATACCCAAAGATCCACTGCTGTTTAGAAACAACAGCATGAATGATAGCATTAAAAATGAAGCCACCTTGGTGCTGTTATTGGTTGTCTATACGCTGGGGTAATCAGCGATTATTTTGTGGAATGGTTATCTAAAAGAAAAAGCGGAATCTATGAAGCCGAATACAGATTATGGTTTGCCATTGCAGTTGCTATAATCTCTCCTGCTGGTCTCTGGATGTTTGGTATTGCATCAGGAAGAGGCTTTACCGACTGGAGATGCGCCTATGTGGGACTAGGTCTTATTGGGTTTGGATGGGGCTGTTCAGGAGACATAGCCATGGCTTATTTAATGGACTGTTATCCTGAAATGGTCTTGGAAGGTATGGTTGGTACTTCTATTATCAACAACATGCTTGCCTGTATATTCACATTCACTTGCTCTTATTGGTTAAATGCTTCTGGTGTTGAAGATACTTTTATTGCCTTAGGAGTTTTAACTTTTGTATTCACCACCACTGCTATTCCAATGTACATCTATGGAAAGAGATTCAGAATGTGGTCCAAGCATATTTACCTGTCCTGTATTAAAGAAAGAGATGGTAATATTCATTAAATAACAAAGATACTTTTAGAATATTTTTAAACAAAAAAAGAAATGTTAATAGTTTATATATGTATAAAATATTCAGAATTTGCCATTTTAGATATATATTACTATATATACTTAATTTTATATTTATCTATTTATTTATATCTAAAGTTTTTGATGAATCAGAACGATTTCTCAATCTATTAAAGTAACTAATAAGTCACATCATCTAGAAGTTCTTGAAGGGAAGTGGATATACCAAATATTTTCTTAACAATTTTCTCCTTTTCAGCCATAGATATACCGTTATTAAAGATAAATCTGTTTTTCAAAAATTTCAAATCAAGAATGTAGTTGTTTTTATTGAAATTGTTGTATTCATGCTCTATTTTATGGTTAAAACCACCAACAGGAACAAGCTTGGCTAGTATTTGTTGCTCTAATATTGATAACTTTTTAAATATCAATTCTGGCAATAGATTGAATTTAAAAACTGTTCCTTCATTACTACACCCTAAAATAAATTGAGCTTCATTGTTGCTGTAATCGTCTTTGATTAAATCATTTTGAACGGTTGATAAACTATTAACAACACTTTTAGTTAATCTATATCTTTGATGCAATATTAGTTGGGTACCATTGATACTCTTAGTATTTTCAGGATCAAACTCCAACAGCTTTAAGACACCATCACTAGTGAGTTTTAACATGAACAATTTTCCGTTATAACCAAACATAGACCCTTCAATATTGTAAACATCCCTTGGAAATTCTTGAACTGTTACCACGTTATTTACAGTTTTGGATTTGTTTCCCTTTAAAGAGGTATTATTATTATTCATAAAAGAACTCATAATTATATCATTTTCAAAGTTTTCTTTTGAAAACGGCAACACTCTGAAGGGCTCAACTTCAAGACCAAATAGAGACCAACCTTTTGAAAAGTCCAAAACACCAACCAAACCTTCACCAACAGTGTCTAATTTCAATGGCATAGTGTCGCTATCTAAAAATGCAACAGGTTCTAATAATGTCCTTTTGTGGGTGACTAAATTTTCTCCAGAGTCATTGAAAACATTGTTTGAAGACACACCGATTGTGGTTGATAGACATCTTCTCATAAAGACTTTACCATCTGAGTATGCTATGGATAACAACCCACTAATTTCTTTAACATCAGTTATTAATCCTCTGGCAGAGTCCCAGTTGTCTTTATACTCAAGTTTCAATATTGATTTATCCATAGAGTCTAAGTATTCATCTAATTCCTCGGGTTTATACTCCCTCTCATAGTCTAAATCAATGTAGGGATTTTTTTGTTTGTTTATAGAAAAGATTTTGACTCTTGATCTACTTAAGTCATACTCACCAAACATTTGATTTTCTCCAATAACCAAAAACTCTTTATCTTCATAGGATCTAACTGATAGTTTAGGAAGATGTAAATTAACATATGTAGACTCCAGTTGAACTCTTTTATTATGTGCAATATTTAAAGGGATAACCTGTTCTTCTTGTGAATGTATGACTTTTCTAAGGTTTTTCTCTAAAATTCTGATGATATCTAATTTATTAAATGATTCATCACTCTTGGCATTTCTAGCCAAAAAGGCATCCGCACCAACGTTGCTGACTTTTAAAATACATGTATTAACACATCCGACAGCATATCCATCTTCAGCAGTGTATTCTTCAAGTACGTTGAATTTACCGTCAATAGAGTATTCCAGTAGTAAAAGACCAGATCCACCAGACTGGTCAATAAATGAAGCTACAAACATATCTTGGGACTTTAAGAATTTTATTGAAGATATAACTCTTTGTTTTTCATCCGATAAAGAAGGGAATTCCAATCTGTGACATACAACATTGTTATGATGATTGAAAAATTCGTTTACATTAACCAATCTTGCTATTCCAATAGGATCAATTAAAAACATATTACCTAAAGAGTCAAGATTAATAACACCTGATAAATGCCCAATGTTAACTATATGACCTGATTTATTGGTTATTAATGTATTAACTCCAATGTTAAAAATCATATCCGATATAGATTTAGTGTAAGATTGCTGATCTATCTCCTTTATTAGCCTAGTGTCAAACTTTTTCAAAGACTTATAGCAAACAAACATGTTTTCAGTTGTAATAGTGATGATTTCATTGTTTACTTCAAATCCGGTAATAGAAACTGATGATGCAGCTATGCCATCATTAGTAGAATTATTATCGGTGTTGGATTTATTATAAGGAACTATTTGCAAAGTATTTGGTAAATCACTAACATTCTTAAATTCATAGAGGCTTGCCTTAGGGACACTTATATCATATAAAACAATTTTATCACCTGCTGTTAGACAGATTTTACATATTGTGGTTTTCCCATTTAGTTTAACATATGCAAGCTTGGCCACATTTATAAATAATTTCTTAAGTTCAGATGGTTCATGCAAGGCAATGGGCTTCATTCTATTTTTACCAATCATGTAAAGGGATGTTTTACCATTAGTTTCTAAACCACAAATGTAGTCTTCCAATGTACTAGCATTGGCTATTTGATATTTGAATAAAAATTTGTTTTTGTATTTGCAATGATCCATATCTAATACCCAAATTCCATTTTCTGTGACTTGAATAAAGTATCTCAATGACTTACACAAACCTGCAGCCAAAGTCTTGGAATCATATTGAAAATCTAATAATCTTGATACTGGTATAAAGCTATTACTGTTTCCAATTTTGAAAACCAAAGAAGAGCCGTTCTTACTAGATGTCGTAATCAAATACTTGTTGTTTAAATTGAAGAGTTCATCTGCATCTGCAAATTTCACCACTTTTTTGACGTGATAATGTTTTTTCCCTTGTATTATTTCATAAATGCTGTTATATGAAGGACCAACTGCCACATAATCTTCTTGAGCGTAATTGGGAGAGATAGCTAGTTGTTGCTGTTTATAAATACCCAAAGTTGGAGCTAAAATTACATCAGACATTAAAGAATAATTAGGTTGTAAGCTCGGGTTAAGAACTTTGGTAACAATTGTATATTCCTTTTTTATTACTTCATTTTGTGTTTCTCCATATAGATCAATATCCAAATCATCTTCCAATTCGTTCTTTGGTTCATCATCATTATCTTCTTTCACATTATCTTTGGTTTCATCCAGAGTGTTATCAGTTTCTTGGATTTTTATATTTCTAACTTCAACAACAGCAGTATCACCTCTATTAAAAAGCACTACCAAACTATTATAGCTATCATTTTCCGTCATACTTGTTGATTTTAAAAATTTATCATTTTTGTAATAAGCATCAGTGTTGAATAAAATCATATCTTTAATTTCATTGACATTGGTGTATGGAAGTTGATTTTGAGATAAAAGATTAGTGATTTCTATATTGTTAATGCTATTATTTTTTATAGTAAGTTGAAAGACTATATTATTAATTACAACTAATGACTCTGATAAAACAACGCTTACTGAAAAGTCCTTAAAAAGATTCAAGTTCAGACTCATATAATCTTCAATAATATTACTATATTGGGTGGTATAATTATAAACTTCTTCATATTTTTTACCATTTTCGTTTAAATAAACGCAATGAGTGGCGTTTAAATTTTCATCAAATATTAGTACACTATCGTCACATATAAGCATGTAGTGTTTTTCTAAACAGATAATGGAATGTGGAGAGTTTGATATTTGAGAGACATAGTTTAAAATTGTGGCATATTTTGAGTTATCTGTTATTGAAATGTCTGTTGAGTTATTACTCTTGTCTTGTGTATAATTATTTTTGTCAAAAAAGTCGTCATTCAAAGTTAAGGTTACAAGTTTCAATTTATTTTTTGCACCTGAAAATTCAGGATTTGAAGAAAACTTTGGAGCATAGAGAATGATCAATTTGTTGTAATGTCTTTTAATATCAATAATGTTTCTTAAATCATGAACTAGAGTGGTGAGCTTAATAAATTTCGACACTGGGTTAAATTTTCTTCTTTTCACTTTAAAGTCACTGGATGAGGTTGTTGTTGCATTAGTTTCCAACAAATTCAGATATATCAAACTATTGGATTTCCATAACAAAATACCACTATCTTGAGTTTCATTCTTACCAATTTTCAAACATTTGTATGGTGTCTGGGTTTCCTTTTCAAGTAGTTCTGGTGCTATTGGATTTTCTATAAAGCCATACTGATGTAAAGAGACAGTTTCAAAGGATTGTAATTCTTGATCATATTGAATAATAGATACTTTATCATCTAGTACTAATGCAATTTTGTTAAGACTTTTGTTATTACCTCTTAACAAGAGGATATCATTGATGTTTAAAGAAATGTCTGTATTTATTTCTTTGAAAAGTTCAAGTGATGGGATTGGAGGATCTCTTTCAGCCTTCTCTTTGTTCGTAAGCGCCAATCTAGACACTTTTAGATTTTTATTAGAAGATGTAACAACAATTCTATAAATATTTACATTGTTACTGTAAGTTAATGCTAACAGATATTTAGAGTTGTTATTGTCCACAATATTACTACATTCAAGTGTTTTTTTGAATGTGGTAGAGGGTAATATCTCGTCATAACACAACATTATATTTTTTTATTATTATATTATATTATTTTATAGTTTTAAAGTCTTTAAGTCTGAGAACCTTTTCTTTCTGTTATATTTAATTTTCCAAATAGAACACAAACTTACTACAGATACTAAAAAAAAGAAGCTAAAAAAGAAGAAAAAAAAAATAGATGAGCAATAATTGAATGATTCTTTGAAGGTTCTACTTCATCAAGATGATTAATGCTTATTCTATAGCTACCAGTGGAAATGATAAATACAAAATCTTATTATGGTTTGAATATTTGTTCTGTTCTTCTATAAATGTTTTAATATTAGATTCTTTCATTGAATGATTATATGCTACGAATATGTTAATTGAATATATTAGTAATCTCTTTTATCTTATAATTACATATATAGATGTATCAATATCTTATTCATTTATTTTAATTGATTATTATTGTTTATAAACCCATTTGATTACACTTTTTAACTGTGGCAACTGTTCATTGAAAATAAAAAAAAATTTTTTTTTATACTTATTGGCTTTATATAATCACATGACTACTTTTATACACATGACCATATAATCATGTAATCAATTATATTCACGTGAGTAGTCATATGACTAAATATATTCACGTGACTAAAATATAAATACACATAATAATAACAAATAAAAATAAATAATTACAGTTTGATATTTTTATTGTTGAAGTGATGATTTTTTTTTCATAAAATAATAATTTGATGAGTTTTTATTCAAAAAAAAATATATGTCCAATTAAAGACATATTTGAACTATATGATATACAAATAGTTATTTACATGTAATATTACAACAACATATAAACAAGATTATTATTATATTTTATATAATATATTAAAATTATATACTTAACCTTTAATAAAAAAAGTATATATATATAAACCAATAAAATAATAAGATACCTAGGGGTACAATAATATATATATACTAATAGTAAAAATCATGACTAAACCATTAACTATTGTTATTAAAATGGGTTCATCATCATTAGTTGATGAGAAGACTAAAGAACCTAGACTATCCTTAATGAGTAAAGTAGTTGAGACTTGTATAAAATTAAAAAGAGAATTCAACCATAAAATCATCATTGTTTCATCAGGTGGTATAGCCGTAGGGTTGAAGACATTGAATATAGCTGAGAAACCTAAAGAAATGCCTAAGAAACAAGCCATTGCAGCAGTGGGTCAAGGTAAACTTATAGCCAGATGGGACAATTTGTTCAAACAGTTCAGTCAAATTATTGCACAAATATTAATCACCAGAAACGATATTTTAAACTGGACTCAATTTAGAAATGCCCAAAATACCATGATGGAGTTGTTGGATATGGATGTGATACCAATTGTTAATGAAAACGATACCATTTCTACTCAAGAAATCAAGTTTGGTGATAATGACACGCTATCTGCCATTACTGCCTCAATGGTCAATGCAGATTACTTGTTCTTACTGACAGATGTTGATTGTTTATACACAGATAACCCAAGGGTGAACCCTGATGCTAAGCCAGTTTATTTGGTCAATGAACTGGCTGATATCTTAGGTGAAGTTGATGTATCTAAAGGTGCAGGCTCTAGTGTTGGTACTGGTGGTATGACCACTAAGTTGATTGCAGCAGATTTGTCCACATCTAGTGGTACAAATTGTGTTATAGCGAATTCTGAAAAGCCTGAAAACATTTATGAAATTGTATCTGCATTCAATCATATGGATGGGAATGATGATGAGTATATTAACAAAATTCAATCTGGTGAAATTCCACAACATACAATCTTTAAAAAACATGATGATTATAACCAATTCAAATCTAGAGATTTCTGGATCTTACATGGATTAGTCACAAAGGAAAACAAGATATTTATAGATCAAGGATGCAAGGAGGCACTAACAAGAAAGAACAAAGCCGGATTGTTGCCAGCTGGGGTTAAGGCCGTTGAGGGTAACTTCCATGATGGTGACTGTGTTGAAATATATAACATTGATAACAACAATGAATTTGTAGGTAAATGTATTGTGAACTATGGATCTTCAGATATAGAAAAAATCAAAGGTCAACAAAGCAGCGATATTGAAAACATCTTAGGATTCTTTGATAGTGAATACGTTGCTGAAAGGGGTAACATTGCTTTCCCTGTTTAATTAAAAAATATATAGAATGATTTAATTTTAGCTATGATACGGTGAACACTCTTCTTCCTTTTTTTGATTTGGTATTTCAAATTAATCATTCTACATAATAGTTTACATGAATCAACTTTATAGATAGATATATAATGGTTTAAAAGAAATGATATATATAAAGATCAAAAATTGAGATCGTTTGCGTTAGTTTTTAAATTTGATGTGTCTTGGCTAATAACCGTAGGCTTTTCCGAGCCGTTATTCACACTATCTTCTTTTCCTCTAGGGGCATCAATCTCTTGTATCAAACCCCTTTTAGGCATAGTGTTATTATTACTTGGGTTGAACGCATTCATTATAATTTCTTCACCTGCAATCTCTTCCTCATCATCCATCAGACTTTTGGATACTATAATATTTTGTACTTCCTTTTCATTTATGTCTTGTAAATTGTCTTCATCTGCGTCTTCCTCCGTTAAAACAAAAAGAAGTGATTCTTCTTCTACATCTTTTAATTAATTATCAGGATCGATATTGTCTTGGTTGAATTTCTTAAATTTCAAGTTCTTCATGATCTTACCTTCCCATCTATTGAAAAAAAACTCCAAATCAAATTTTAACTCAAGTACTTGATAACACCAGTCAATAAATGTATCTTTCAAGTCTTTGCTAACACTGTCATTGTCTAATATATCCACACTCTCATGAATTAATACATTGAAACAAAAACTTGTGTTTCCCTTTTTGTCCAGTACTTCAAATATGCTTTCATAAGGCAATACAGGGATCTTGACCTCTGTGTTGTCCCAGTATGGTAGTTGATAATCCATGTTGTTTAAATTTGAGATTGTATTGATATCTTTAAAATCAACATTAGGTTTAAGAATAGTATCATTTGATATAAGAATGTTTATAAAACATTTCTCGGAGGTTGATAAAGTAGTTTTAATGCATTTGTATTTATAACCTGTGATTTTTATAGTTGTTATATTTTCATTACTATCTGATGATCCTACTTCTTTGATTAAAGACATGGTATTAACACTACTACTAAAGAATGTAATACTATCACTGTTATATATCTATAATAAAAGCCTTGGGTTAAATGGTCTGATTACCTCTTATCTTGTAACTTTTGTCATATATTTATATGAATAATAATGATGAATATATTTTATTAGAAGTATTAGTTATATATAATAAAAAAGGTCTAAGTCACGTGCTTTTACAATAACAGTATATTTCTTTTTCTTTCTCTTTAGTAGTAAATAAGAAGAAAGTGAAATTTACTTTTTTTTATTTTTTTTCTAACAACCACATATATAGTAGTTATATTAGAAAAAGTAGTAACCTAAACAGGAAATAAAAGATCATTTATGAAAAGAGAGAAAGAAAACTAAATTAAAATATATTACAATAAAAATGAATTAAATGTTTAATCTTCTTTAACTATAGTAAAATTTATTAAAAATAAAAAGAGTGATACTGAACATTACATAGAAATTTAGTTATTAAATAAGAACATAGGTTGTTAATTAAATAAACAACTTTTATCATAATAGTTAAAAAACAAATTAGAAACAGAACATTTACTCCTATTCACCATACAACTTAGTTTTAAACAAACATCTCTGTTACAGCTTCATACAAAGTATAACATTATTCTAAACCAACTGAGCATTGTTATTACCAACATCATTACTTAACTCAATATACATATAATTAAAGTATAAAGACAAAACAAAAACATAGAAAAAATAAATAACAATGTCCAGTGTTAATTCAAAGATTCAAAAGTATTTGACAAAGAAACAAAAAAACCAAGATTTCGATATTGAAAATGAAGATTTAAAAAACACAAACTATTCCGATAATTATGACAATAACTCTTCTGGTGAGGATGATGACGATGATGAAAGGGACATCTCAACAAAAAAGGAACATTATGTATCCGTGGGAAAATCCAAAATTAGAGCTGACTTGGACAAACTAAAGGCCACAGGTCTTGTTGATGGAAAGAAAGTGTCTAGAGAAGAGCTATATGGTGACAAAGACAACAGAAGCAACTCTGATGACTCTAGTGTTTATGAAAGTGCTGAAGAGGATGATGATATTAAAGAAGATTCTCACAGCGAAGTTGAAGAAGAAGAAAATGAGGAAGAAGAACAATCTCAAAGTGAATCTCAAAGTGAAGCAGAGTCTGATTCAGAGAAGGAGAGTTCTAATGATAATGAAAAGAGGGCATCATTATACCAACAGTTTGTAGGGATTCAATCAAAAGATGCAATCAAGGGAAGATCAATAATCAAGCAAAACAAAGAATTTGACTCTGTATTAGATGTTAGAATGCAACTCCAAAAGGCCATGGGAGTTTATAACACAGATTACAGCAATGAGGACTTGACTAGTGAACTTAAAAAGATAGCCAAGGAAAACAAGAAATTAATGTTGCAAATCAACCATGAAATTAATAAAAAAAGAGTCCATATACATAAAAGAGATCATTTTTCTACAAAAGTATCATATGATGACTTGATGACTGAAGAGGATAGTTCCTTAGAGGAAGAAAATACACTAACTGCAACTTTGAACAAAACATTAGAAAAATACGGTAAGGTTACCCTGGACAAATGGTCAAAGAAAACATTGAGTGCAGCCACAAGTGGAAACAGCAGCAACAACAAGGAAGGTGAATATAATTTAGTTGAGCATATTGACACATTACTTCTTGATAAGCAGAAATACATTCAGCCATTAAGACAGCCAAAGTTCAATGATTTGCAATTTTACAAAAACTTATTGAACCAATTGATCCAGCAAAAGCTAAATAACACAAACACATTGAGTGCCGGTGGGCTAGCCAGCACAAAACCTATAGAAATAAGAATGATCAAGAAGGATAACAAAGGAAGCAAGTCCAGTAAAGGTAGAAAGCTAGACTACACTGTGCAGCAGAAATTGATTAATTTTGAAACTCCAAACACAAATGGCTCAAAGCTCTGGGATGATTATAAAAGGGATGAGTTTTTCGTTGGGTTGTTTGGAAGAAAAGTTGATATGTGGGGAGTTGATGATCAAAACAGTTCTGATGATGATGAGGAAGAAATGGATGATGTTGAAGATGAGGAAGAACAACAAATGGTTGCCAATGATGATTTGAAGATCTTTGGTTAAGTTTATTAATAAAGAACAAAAATAAAAGAATATAAATTTAAATATATATATTTATAATATTTTATAAAGTTATATGTATAAATTAAATTGTTTATTAGTTTTTCGTTGTTGTTTCAATATTATTACATTATTGTGCTATATAACCATATACATATTTATATATATATAGATATATATATATATATAAAGAAAGAGAAAAAAGTCTGATTAAATTTTAAAATCATCTATTGTAGTCTATAATAACTGATTCTTAAAATTTCCAACCAGTCGCCAAATAAAACAAATAATCCTTGACTTATAGCTAAAAACAAAATACCAGAACCACAACCGTACCAAAGACCCTTGATTCCCATTCCTTTACCCCAGGAGACTCCTTGTTCCTCTCCGAAACTTAAGTAAAAGGCCAATGGTAATCCAATCATGTAGTAAGCAATAATGTTCAAGATACCTCCGATTTTCTGTCTACCTTGAGCTCTTAATACTGATGAGTATAAAACAGAGAACCCATCATAGAGCTGGTTGATACCTAGAATCCAAATAACATTCAAAGCACCATCAATGACAACAGGGTCAGTTGTGAACATCGATATCAAAGGTTTGGCAAATCTTGGTTGAGTTAAGATTATAAAGTTTATGAATCCAATGGTTGTAGCTGCAATGTGTGCAGATTTCAAGGATGTTTTAGCATTATCAATGGCCTTGCCTTCACTCTCAGATGGAGTTTCAGCTACTGTGCGTTGGCATTGGTTGCTACCCTCTGGAGTTAAAGTCAATAACTCTTCCAATGGAGGCTCAGAGTTGAAGTAAGCAGAACCTATGAATTGACCAATTCTTGTGGAGATTACAACACCAATACCAAACAAGTCCTGGTACATCAAAGTACCCAAGGAGGCTACAACAGTCTGTATGGCAATGAGTTCTTCGTCACCTAGGAAAGTGGTGAAGATAGTTAAGATTTCAAAGGACAAATACTCAGACAAAATCATTAATAAACCAGGAAGGGCTAAACTGACCATGGAGCCCCATTTCTGGAAAAATGGAGAAACCATTTCATCAGATTCGGAAGAGATAGTGGTATTATTGTTATCTAAAGAACCATAAGACTGATGAGAGGCATCCTTAATGTTCAAAGCGTCGTTTTGTTCGCTGGAGTTTTGAAGTTCATGTTCCAAAACAGATTCTAAAATCATTTCTTGTTTTTTAGGAACTTTAGCGTTCAAAGGCATCCAACAACTTAAAGTATCAGGTCTAATTTTCAAACAGTAAACAATGAGGGATAAACCCATTAACCAGTGGGAAATGGCCATGGCAATAGGGGCACCGATGTAACCCAATTTCAAAGTTAAGAAGTAAATTAAAAACAAGTTGATAGGGAAGATCAAAATCAAGGACAAAGTTGTAATTTCATAAAAACCTTGAGCTTGAACAAATCTCTTACCGGTTTCAAATAGAGTGAGTGCAGGCATACCCAAGGAGATGATTCTTAAAAACTTGGCAATGTTAGGAATTAAGTCGTAATGTTGAACAGGTAAGATATACATCATCCAGTACTGACTGGTGAACCATGAAATGAAAACTGGAATCAGCATGCATAAAATCAACAAGTAGCATCTGACAGCAAAGACACCAACGTATTTCAAGTTACCTGATGTATAACTGGTGGAGCAGTAACTGTCTAGACATGTGGCGATCCCTTCAATTGGGGATAAACCTGTGATGTTGTAGAACATGATTGCTAAAGATAGAGAGGAGAACTCCTTGATGGTACATAGGTTACCAATGATGAACAAGGAAGAAAGAGAGAGGGAGTACTGCAACAGAAAAGTGGTGATGAGGGGAATACAGTTTGTAAAGTAATAAATTATTTCTTGTTTGACAGTGGCAACTTGCAGAATACTTAAAAGATTGTTAGTGTGAATATCCGCTTCAACTTCTTCATTTATAGGTTCAGGTTCCTCATTGATTAAAGTAGTGTGGTGTTCATGATTACTATTGGAGTTAAGAACAGGTTGTAAAATGGATTTTTTTTTTGAACCATTGCTGCTAGATAAAAATGGACTGACTTGTTGTTGACCGTTTGGCAAAAGAATGGAAGATCTTCTTCTACTATTGAAAGAAGACATTTTTTTATTGATTATTTGATTTATTAATTTAATTTATTTAAAGAAAATGTGAAGAATACTCCTTTTAGATAACTAATGATAACAACTTAGAAAAGATAGAGAACTGAAATAATAATAATAAAAATAATATTTTTTTATGTATAATGAGTTATATAGTATATATTGTTTCTTCTTGGTCTCTTTAAAGAATTTGTTTTTATATATATATATTAATAGAGATATTTACTTAATCTATTATATAAAGATGATGTAATTAAAATATTTCTTAATAAACCTCTCTAATTTTAATATTTAAAATTAAATAATTAATCTTACAACCTTTTATTTTAAATTTTAGATATGTGATATTTATATATATATTTGATGTAGTAAATTTAAAGAAGAGAGAAAATAAATAAAATAATAATAAAATTAAAAAAAAAAGAAACTAAAAAAAAATAATATTAACAATAACAATAGTAACAATAGTAATTTATAGGAGATTTTTAATGAAGTGATTTTTTTTTTTCTTTGTCTCTCTCTATTTTTCTTTACTACTTACTACTACTACAAAAAGAATTTTTTATTAACTAAGTGACTAAGAATAAGAAAAGCATGACCAATTGCTAACTAAATTATATTATTTTATCTTATATATTATTATTAGTAGTAACACGTGTTTAGTCATAGTTATATATTACACTTGTTAACTATACATTAACAATAAACTAAAATTCAATTAAACCATATTACTATACTGTAAAAATAATAATCTTACAGTTATATATTGATATAGTTACATATGTAATAGTAATAATAAACTTACAATAATCATATATTTAAGTTAGCTATTAAGTTAAGGAGGAAAAAGAAATTACTCTAAATGTTTTACCCGATAACGGTCATCATAGATTATAATCTCACTCTCTTCTTTTTAACTCCTATAACTATACAATTAAATATTAATAAAAAAAAAATTATCAGTCATTATTATTATCTTAAAGGGGTAATTATTGAATTTATTGTTCTTATTATTTCAAATTGATATATATATATATATTACCGAAATTATTATTATTGTTATTATTGTTATTACTATTGTTTTATTAGATACAAATACACAGTTAATATTTGAAAAAGAAGTAATATATCATGTGATATATTACACATGTGATATACATACACAGTTAGTATTGAAAACAAGTAATGTAACATGTGATATACTAATAATATTGTAATATATATATTTTCAAAATTTATCTGATATTATTCAACAGGTCATGTGAGTGTTGTATTATCACATGTTTACTGTCTAGATTAATAAAATAAATAAAAAAAGTTAAACAAATCTATTTTATAAACCCATCTAACTGTTTCAATTATTTATAACACCATCTCTGTTAACAATAAAAACAATTTACATTAGATAAAAGTAAAGAAAACAGAACACCGTTAAAAACTGTAATAAGTAAAAAATAAATAAATGTATAGTCAAGAGAACGAACAGGTGCAACAAGTAAAACAATCCTTTATTGTTAGTTGTATAATAAACTTTCTTCAATCTATAGGAAATGACAGTGTAAGTGATAATTTGTTAAGTATTTACATAACACTTTAGAAAGCTTTTATGATAAGTACTATGCTGATATTGATAGTTTAATATCGGATCAAAATGTCTCTACTCAGTTCCGAGATGTTGAAAATTGTCTTATTGCTCGGTTCTATAATTTTATATACAATGATGAGTGCATTTTAGACGACAATATGAGAGTTAAGTACTCCCTTTCATCGGATAACATTAATGATTTAAAAAGTAGGAAAGATCTTTACATTAAATTAATCTCTGAAACTCTGGAAAGAATGGGATATACTTTTGAAACTGTGGCCAATAATTTCAATAGCTTTGAATATAACGTCATTTATAACAACATTGCCAAAAAGTTTCCCTCATTGAATGATAATGAAATCAACAAGCATATTTTTGAATGGGGAAATGTAGCTAGAAGTTATAATATTGTGAGACATAAAAAACCTGGTCTTAATTTAGGTCCACGTTTGGCCTTTCAATCTGTGTTTAATAACCATGAGTTGTTTTTTATCAAATCATTGATTAAAATCTTTACTGATATACAGTTTTCTTTAATACGATATGATGATATAGATAATAATGATAATGATGATAATGACAATGAAGAAGAAATAATAGAGGAAACTATCGCCGCAAAAAACAACAAATATACCTTACATATCAACCTTGACGATATAGACGTGGAGGTGAATGATGATAATGAGTTTTATTGGAATGTTATAATAAAGTTGCTTGGAAATTTGGATTTAACAGATCATCAATTATCATTCAAAGAATTCCGTTCATGTGTAAAGAATGAAAAAATCACTCTACCTGTAATCAAAAGAACATCCCTTTCACTAGTGGAGCTGGAACAAGAATATAAAGAACTTTACAAGGATTTTCTATTAAAGGAGTCTGAAATGGAAGAGGAGGAACTTTTAAAAAGAACAAGAGAAAATGATGATGAAGGTAAAGATGAGAGTTCAACGGCTGTGTTTAAAAGGGAGGAAATTTACAAGCTTGGTGAACGAGATATACTGAAGATCATTAATTATCTAATCCAAAACAAATGGTTATTTAGAGACCCTAAAAGTGATCTCTTTACACCAACAAACAAGTTTTACCTAGAATTCAAACCTTTATTCAATGAATCCTCTAAAAATAATAATAATAATAATAATAAGAATAAGAATGTTGAGAGTGATATAGACAATGAAACCAGTAATCCAAACTTTATTATGTGTCACTTGTGCAAAAGTAATATCTCTGTGGCATGTGGGTGTGTTTGCAGACGCTGCAAAAAAGCAGGGTGTTGTTTGAACTGCAGTGTAAGGTTTCTCTCCACAAACAAAACCGGTCTGAACAAAAAGTACAATTCTTTAAGAGATGGGAAATGGTGTCCTGTATGTTTTGAACTATGGAAATCTACAGAGGATATCATGCTGGTTGTTTAGTTCCTTTTTTTATATATGATGTTTCAAAAAAAATATAAATACAATAAGATGTAATACATATATAGATATTAAATATAAGATAAGATAAAGATATATATGAACAGAAAGATGCATTCAAGTACAGTATCTGCGATGTTTCCCTGTTTTTTTTTTATTTATTTATTTACAATTATGGTCTAAGTGTTCATGTAATCTTTCTCATCCTCTTATTATTATTATAATTAATATCACTCCAGATACTAATAACTAAAATAACTAATTTCTTCAACTCATTTCATTTGTATATCAATTATATCTCAGTGTTTATTTCTTTGGCATAGAGACGTTTTTAACTAACCAGTCCTTGGCTTCATTGATCTTTGTAGCAACGTAAGGAGACCCGCCCTTATCAGGGTGATTGGCCAACATTATACTTCTGTGTGTAGATTTCAAACTTTTAGCTGTGAGCTTTCCCTCAGTCATGCCCAAAATGGCCAGAGCTTCCTTTTTATTCATTTTGCTTTCAAATCCACCGGTTAAGAATTTCTTAGCAGAGGCTTGAGCTGCGGCATTAGGATTCAAGTTTCTATAAACCAGCTTGGCAAAGTTACTAGAGCTTTTGTAGAAACCAGCTATGGCATAAAGAGAGAAAAAACCAGCTAGGGCACCCAAACCCTTGTGCTGCTCAAAGTAGTTCAGCGTGCTGTTCAAATATATGTCAACTCTTCCCCTTGATTTGTACTTGGTTTCTAGACTTTCCCTAGGCGCATTATTAATTATTTCATTGATGTTTGGTATCTCCAGTTGTTGAATTATCAATTGCCTCTTACCGCTGCTAATACTAGTTGACATTTTTATTTTTTTTGTTTTTTTTGGTCCTTGTTTGATCCCTATGTTACTTTGGTTGTATCTACATTATATATATAATCTTATCAATGAGTAATTAGAAAGAAGATCAATACATGTGTTCAATGTCTACAGTAGAGTTGTGATGTTTTAATACATATTGACCCGAGAAGTGGAAAGATATAAAAAAAAAATTTTTTTTTTTTTAAATTTTTTATTCTCCACTGTCACGGTTTTGACATTTTTCAAAAATATCTTTTCTATCATGTGATCAAGGACTAAACATTCACATTTATGATTTTTTTTTTTCATTCAAAATAAAGTGGTACCTAATGATAAATTTGATTTAATAATAGTATTAGTATATATAATATAGATCATGTGACATGCGTTATATTAATTTTTACATAAACTTTCTTTATATGAGTAATATATTATAAGTACATGCATAACAATTTCTTTCTTTTTGATTCAATGTACTATATACATATAAAAGATTGACTTGTACATTTAGATCTGAATCTTATCAATAATTTTCATATACATATAACATCATTTTAGTTCTAATTTTTAGTTTTTGAGTATATTGGTGTTTATTTTTTGTTTGTTAATAAAACAAATTACATTCAGTAAACACACACGTGATTTTATTTGTGATAATAATCATAATATAGAAAAGTTGATAATGATATCGGATATATAAAGAAAGAATTAAAAATAAAAATATCTATTAAGTAATTACCTTATTGGGTAACTGACAGTATAATAATAAAAAAAAAAGAAAGAAAAAATAATACAGAAAGTTTCTTTTTTTTTTTTTATTTTATTAGAGAAAAAATAATATAGATCCTAAATGATATATGTATTTGTTTTAATATATATAGTATTAGGAGAAATTCTAGTAAAAAATACTCTTTTTCTACTTACTTAATTCATACAATAATTGTGATTTAATATTTATAATTTTGAATATAATACATTTGTTTTGATTTAATAAAGTTTATAGATAAATTACTTCTTAATGTTGTTGGTAATTTTATATACTTATTGATTTTATAAGAACATAATGCTCTTTTAGGAACTTTAGTACCTTCTCACCCAAAGATAAAAAAAGTTATCAATCCAAATAACCACAAAAGTTTTAATTAGAACTCAAACATATACATACATATATCCATAGCACATCATCTGTTAAGGAACATATTACTTATATAATTAAATATCAAAAACTAAACAAGTAGATTCAATTGCCCTTTAGTTATAATATATTATTACAAGTGTATATCTAAAAAAAAAACTTTAGTAAAAAACCAGAGAGAAAAAAAAAAAGAGTAATATTACAAGGACTTTTTTATTTATTTCATATCAATAGTATAAAATCATATACCAGAGAAAAAAAAAAGAAAACATCATATTAATAGTATATACATAGTAAAATGAGAATTTATTCATGCCATTTTTGTTCATCTCCATGTTATCCGGGACATGGTATTATGTTTGTTAGAAACGACGCTAAGGAATTCAGATTCTGTAGATCTAAATGTCATAAGAATTTCAAGATGAAGAGAAACCCTAGAAAGTTGAAATGGACAAAGGCCTTTAGAAAATCAAGAGGTAAGGAACTTATTGTTGATAGCTCTTTAACTTTTGCCAAAAGAAGAAATATTCCAGTCAGATATAACAGAGACCTCATTCAAGACACTCTTAAGGCTATGAGTAAGATTGAAGAAATTAGAAGCAGAAGAGAAAGACAATTCTATAAACTAAGAATGAAGAATAATGACGAAAACGACTTCAAGAGAGATCTGTTGTTAGTCAAAAAGAACGAACATCTATTAAAGGTTAGAGAAGTTGAGTTACAAAGACAACAGGAAAGAGAAGAAAGAAAGAGATTATTACAAGAACAAGGCCAATTAGAAGATGCTGAAGTTGATGAAGAAATGGATATTGAATCTGAAGCTGAAGAAGAAGAAGAACAACAAAAGGAAAAGATTGTTCTCACTTTACAAAACAAGTCCACTCAAAAAAAGAAAAACAAAAAGCTAGCTTTCTAATTCTGAATCAACTAACACGGTAACTTAAAGTATTAATATTAATAATATATCCATATATTTTTATCTTCTTCAAAAAAATTTTTAATTTTTTTCTTTTCTACTTATGTTTTAATTGTAACTAAATTCAATAGTTTAAAATAGTAATAATAATAAACATCAATATATATATATATATTTAAAACAAAACAATAATCAGTAGAAAAAAACAAGATAATTTGAAAAGATACAATCATCTCATTTCACTCTATCTATTCATATGTTATTTATCGGGAGGGGGGTTTCAATCAACGCATTTATACAAAAAGATACTAGGTTACTTAAACATTTACTAGAATTTCAATGATAAGACAGAATAAATCTATCTGTAGAATTGATCTTAATTATATGATTATTGATATTATTAAAGTAGTAGTCGTAGAATTACATTATTTTGTGAATAAAGAGTAGTAATAAATAAATATATGTATTTGGATCATGTGCAGATCATATGACTATCATTGTTATAATTATTTGTTTTTTATTTATTTATTTTTAAAAAAAAAAAAAAAAAAACTGTAATCAATGTTAATCAATGTTCTCTAATAACATATTCATCTGATTATATTAATATGTAATATCATTATATAGAGACTTCAAAGAATACTGTAGTCCCTCAACTTTTAACTATCAGAAAACTTTCATAGTGGACATTTAATTTTAATCATAAAATATATCAATATACATCAAAACCTAACTACAACAAAAGAGACCCAAACTACCAAGACAATTTAATAACAAAAATAATTCAACATGGCTAGACCAGTGCAAACCCCAGCTTGTTGTTTATGCAGAACTAGAAAAATATCATGCAGTAGAACTAAACCGCAATGCACAGGGTGTAAAAAAAGAGGTGTTGAGTGCTTATATCCTTTAGTTCCTGGTGGATTTAAAGTTTTAGATAATGGTAACTTTGCATTGATTGATATCAATGACCCCAATGAGGTGAAGTTTGATGTATGGGAACGGAATAAAAAGTTACAAAAACAACAAGAGAGAGAAATGATGGGAATCTCTAGCGGATCTTATATAGGCAATAATAACACTAGTATGGATTTTTCTCATGGTAATATCCCTGTGAGCTCTATTAACCACTATAATACAATGGACTCGCATATAGTGAACACATATAATTTTTCGAATGCAGACTCTCTTATAAAGCAAGGTTCTTCTTTAGGTTTGGAAAATTTCAACAATATCACACACGGATCATCAATATCTAGATGGAAAAGAAGGAAAATCGAAGATAATTTAGCAAACCCTACAAAGTTTCTTTTACAAATGTATGAAAACAAAAATGAAGATACACAAAACCTTGGGAACAGTATTGTTTCATCTGTGACTGAAATAAATATGATGAACGTAGCCAAACTTAGAGAGTACTGCGTTAATTTAAGTGAGCAAGCATTAGCTCTTCAAGAAAAATTACTTTACTATGTGGAAAGTGATGGATTAAATTACATTAGAGGTGTGCCTATATTTTCAGATAATTACGATATCTTATTCAATAGCGACTATAACAAAATCATGTCTATTTCAGATGTATCCGAAGTTTTAAAGTTACAAATAAACATTTTAGAAGAAAGATTAGAGTACTTAAAAAATGAATTATTGTTAAAGCAACAAGCTAAAATATCTCATGACATATCCCTTGGAATGGAGACATCTCAGAATAATAAATTAAGTTCAATAAAAAGAGGTGGTGAAAATTCAAATGATTTTTCCAATAATAACACCTCCAACAAATGTGACTCTCCGGAGACTGATAACAACAATGAATATTTTAATTTCAAAAAATTTGACGATGACTATTTCAAACATGTTCCAATTGAAAATTTTGATAATAAACTCTTTGAGGGCTCAACTAAGTTTTCCTTATGGAAGAAGAATAAAAACACCAATGATATGATATATTCTATTAAGAAATTGACTTCAGTAAGTAATGAACTCAAAGCGCTGAAGGAAAATATAAACAAAGATATAAACACTGCTAGTGATGACACTGTTAATGATAGTGAGAAACTGAATGACACTAATGAAAGTCACTTATCATCACTAGGTCCTATTTCAATTAAACAAATTCCATTTATAGATGGTATTGCCCTTATAGATTACATGAACAAAAACTTTATCTGCACTTCCGTTTTCCCTAAAAGGTTGTTTAAAACTTTTGAAAACATTAATTTTAAAAAAAACTTGAAATTTTTACAGACAATTAATAAAGATAGAGATCTGTTAGATGAAAATTCTGAGAGAAAAAATGAAAACTATGATTTTAAAACAATCTTTCCTTTAAGTAAAAAGAAAAAAAAAACTGTAACACATAACTTAGATGAGAAGAATTTGGATGAACCCCCTAATAAAGCTTCAGTTCAATGGGATTGTATTGATATAAGCAAAACATCCAAGCTAGAAAACTTGCTGATTCTTGAATATAACTTTATACTAGCAATTGTAAGCCGTCTTCTAAGCGGCAATGATAATCAAATTGATAAAACGATAATGCAAAAATTCAAACATGAATACAAGGAAATCATAGATAGCAACATAAAACAACTCTACAATTGGTGTTTAACATATGATCAACTTGGCTCACACTCCTCTGAAGTGAAAATCATCAATCAATTATTACAGTATTTGAAAAATCCATTGCTTTATAAATGGGACTTGATAAATACTCCTGAAAAGTCCCTGTTGAACTTTCAAATTAATATTATCAAAAGCACAGATGTCTTTTTTGGAAACGTCTCTTGTGTAAGACTTTATGACTATGACAATCGATTGATGAAATATTTATCAAACAACAATGATTTGACTAATTCTAAGATTGATTTTATCTTAAAAGAATTGTCTTCACAGTTAGGTCTTCAAGATTTTGAAAACTTTGATTCAGCTTTGGAAGATATTGAAAATAATATCAAAAACACAAAACTAAATGAAGCTCTTAACTCACTTGACAAGTTTTTAAATTTCACAAATTATCAACTCTACTGGAAACTTTACAAGTTTTTAAATATTGTAAACCTATCGAAAATGAATTTTAAATCATCACGATATCAAAAGGTTACAGAATCTGATGTGATGATAAATGTTTTAACTAATGAGAAATCAGAATACTTTAAGGAGAGTAATGAGCTGATGAATGATTTGATAGTTTTTCTAATGGGAACTATAAGCAATATCATTAAAGTTGCCACATTTACCATTTTGAAAAACCAATATGTGCTTTTGAGTTTCAAAATAAACCATCTTATAGTCAGTATTGCTGCAATATTTTATTCCTTGACACCAGTAGAGAAAAAACTAATAACATCACTTTTAATAAATCTTAATAAGTTTATACTTTTAAACAAAACTGATCTTGGAATCTCACATGTAAGTGGCAGCTACATTGATGTAAGTGATTTGATAACCTATTTCATAAGTAAACTAAACAATGAACAATTGCTATCAAGCGATAACACTAAAAACGCAGATAAGCCATTACAAGATTCAAATAAAGTCACATCTTTTGCAAATATACCAGAAAGTATGGAAAACAGTGATCTTATAGAACATGAACATAGTACAGTGAAATACAAAAGCTTGTTACTTGATTTTAATGAGTCATTGATTCAAAGTTGTAACATTTCAGTGGGTGGAGGTAACATTCCTAATCAAGATAACATCACTGGTAATACTATATCAAAACAAACACTACTCAAAATCAAAGAGTTATTATAATTTTAAATATTGTACTCTTTTCAATTAAATGTTGTAATCATAAAAATAGTTGTTTATGGGGATGGTTTGTAATTGATAATTATTTGCATATGTATATGATAAGATGTAATTAATACAAATATATATATTACACTATAAAGCTTATCGTGTGTGTCACGTGTATTATTTTAGTTATTATTGTTTTTTTTTTTATACCTAAGAATTATATACTCACATTCTTCTTTTTCTCTCTCTTTCTCTTTCTCTTTCTAAATTTTGAATTATTGAATAATCAATCTCAGTGCAAGTAAATATGAGACTTATTCCATTATATATAATTACTTTTGTATATTAGTAAGGTATATTAGAGTAATATATATAGATATATATTAAGTGAAGACAACTTGAGACACTAATAAACAACCACTACAAGTATATAGATAAGAGTAAACAAACAGACCACTCCTAAAAAAGTAGTAACATAATATATTAGATAATAATACTATAAAACAAAAACTAATTGGTAGGGAGAAACACATGCTCTTCTTTTAAATACCAACAGATCAATAAAACACACATTTATAAATATACATAATAAAAGAAATAGATAATGAGCTTAAGTCAAAGAACAATTAGAGAGAGATCAATTTTGAATTTGTTTGGTAGAAGATATCAATCAAGTATCAACTCTACTCTGCAGCATGCCTCCAAGAATGAATACGCTAATTTTTCAAGTAAGGGACCCTTTTCTAATATTCCAACATTGCAATACTCTGGAAACAATACCTCTTTACTATTGAAATTACCCCCATTGACAACATATTACATACGATCTTTGAATTTTTCAGGTATAATACAAAGAGATTTAATAGATGAATCAAATGTGCCTGATAAGAGCAAGTCATGGTTTAAGAACTTGTTAAAAACCAGTGAAGATACTAATAAATTGGTGAGTAAAGATATCAATGAGAGACTAAATTTAGAGTTAGTATCAGGAAATAGCTCCTTTCAAAGGGTCAGCACGCTTAATAAAGCCACTAATATTCTTGTGAATCTATACAACGATACATGTTCAACTGTCACATTAGATTTGAATTTCACAAACTCTTACACGATTTTGAATCCAAATGAGAACATTCTGTCATACTCTGAACATGTCTCAAGGGTTCCTTCAGGTAACTGTATAGAGACCGTTGGCGGTTATGGAATAATGACATTGATCAGTGATGGAGAAATATATAAAGTGAACAAGAAAAAATCATCTGACTTGGTTTTTGACTGCAGCAAGCTTCTAGGGTTTCAAAATAATACAGGATTAACATTTGATTGGACTTGTGTTGATGATGATGATGAAACTCCGCTTTTGAATGCCATTTATAAAAAAAAAAATTACACTGATGCCCATACACAGAAAAAGTTTATAAAGTGTAAAGGTGAAGGTATAGTCCTTCTAAAGAAGTAACTAAAAAAATAAAATCAGAAAAAAAAAAAAGAGTTTTTCTGTTCAAATAGCAGATTTAACAGTTTATATATACTTGTTTTTTTTTAGAAAAAACAAAATTAAAATAAGAACATATTCTTCCATTACTTTAGTCATTACTTTAATCAAATTTTTTTATTTGTTTTTTTTATGTTAAAAGAATATTGCTAGTCCATATGCCACTACACCACCAATGTAAGCCCCTACAACCAAGCTGATTGGCCATACCTGCCAATCCCTATCCCAATCTAATGGAATCACAAAACACCCAAGCCATACACCAAGCAAAACTATTATGTAATACTTTCTTAAGTTTACTTGTTTAAAGTTACAATTGATCAATGTGTATCCCATTGGCAAGTTGATTGCGTTTATGTGGCAGGATAACAAGAACGTGTCCCACCATGTGTTCAATGGCCCACCACATGTTATTATAAAAATACAAAGAGCAACAGAGACAATAGGTATGAGAAGGATGCATTGCAAAAGGATGAAATAGTTTGGTTTCATTATCTTATGGTGTTTAACTCTTTTTTTGATTTTCTTTTTATGGTTAATGCTGATGTGACTGTTTCTAGCTGAGTTACTATGACTATTGTTTACATCCTCTGTTGTAGTCTCTAAAGAGGTACTAGTTTTGTTGCCATAATTTGTGTTTGGAATGATTTGTAGAAGTATATAAATAATCTGACATGGAATCAAAACAAATAATGCAGTCACCATATCGTAATCTCTGTCCAAGAAGGCGTATTTCAAAATCGGCAACAAATGGAATGGGAAAACTTTCCATGTCTTACTCATACTCACAAGAGAGTTTGGATCAGTAATCTTGTAGTCAATATTGAACAAAAGCCTCTCAAGACTAAATGCCTTCAAATTGTACCCTCTCTCTTCTTTGCAATGATGATTCAACCCATGCTTGTGTTTTTTTTGTTGCTCACCTTTAGGAAAGAGACTGTGACGCAAATATTCAATAGAAAATCTTCTTCTTGTTCTTCTATTGCTGCTTGTATCATTTCCGTTCCTGCTTCCTGCTTTTTTCCTTTTAATTAAAACCACCTGTCCATTTTCAGCTATCTCGTATTGTTCATCCATTTCATTGGATGCATCACTGTTGTTACTGTCAGAGTAATCTCTGCCCTCATTGCTATTGATGGTAACCAGTTTTGGTGTTATCACAGTATCATACTCAGAGAATGTGACTGATTTTTTCAGCTTATGTTGTCCATTGTTTGAGGAAACAGATACCAATGAGTTCTTTAAGGCTGAATATTTTGGTTCTAATGATGAGCTGCGCTCTTTTGAATGGCTCATACGGTATTATATATCACACTGTCTTTGTTTTTTTGGTTCTTTCTTTTTATATATTAAATTTATTTGTTTTTTACATACACCTAACGTATTGCCTGTTATTTTTGTTTTTTTATTTTTTATTCGCTATTAATATGTTATTATTATGGATTTATACATTTTTAGATCTATAGATAAAAGTGTGTCTTATTAGTCATGTGATTTTTTATATATTTTTTATTTTTTAATTTTTTTTAAATGTTTTGTAGGCAGGGTAAATTAATTTACTGTTTTTTTTTTTTTTAATTCTTATTTTTAACCAACATAAAAAAAAATTTTTTTTTTTTACTTTTTTACTTTTTTGAAATAAATGAAATTTGATTTATTTGATTAAACACTTTTACCTTCTTTAAATGTAGATTAATATTATTATTTTTAGTTTTGTTATTTAAACAATAAGATATAATACATGATACATACAACTACTTATCTTTTTGTAAAATACAATCAAACATCACTCTATAAATATATATACAAAGAAATATCATTACTGTCATTATTAGTTAATATCAAATAGATTATACAGTGTTTTAATTAAAGATTTTTTTTTGGATCTATGCTTCATGTATATATATATATATAACTAAAAATAAATTACTTATTTAATAACGATTTCATCATTCTCTTTTTGGGGTGTTGGATTTACGCCTTTTAGCAGAAGGTTCCTCAACATCGGATGGATCCATGTCCACTGGATGATTTATATGTACTATACCCTCTGAAGTTATGCTAGGCTTTGATATCTTTATTGTCTTTGTGCCATTCGCACTTGCTTTGTTATCATTGCCTAAATCACTATCATTTGTATCAATGCTATTACTAGTGTTGCCATGGTCCGCAAGTTGAGCAGAACTGGTATCATTGGACAAGAGTCTTCTGTTGGAAACTGGGTCATGAAAGTATTTCTTAGATTTTGGTATATTGTACTTTATAGGTAGCTCAGTGACTGTATTCTTTAAGGAACCCTCAATTTCTTTTTCTGTTATATTTACCTTGGACCCTCCAATATTTATTGTGCTTTGAGGTTTTACCTTGGATGTGTTTATGGATGTAATCTTTGTTGTGGTTAATTTCTTGCTATCTGTAGATTTTTTGAATATTTCTAAACTTGTTAGCTGAAGGAGTCTAGTGACTTTCCAGTTCAGCTCATTAACCACTTGATCTGTATTGAATTGATTTTTTAATGTATCATCCAGTTTGTTTTCTAATACTTGTTGGTTGTTTACCAAAACTTTGATATTGTTTGTTAGTATGTTTATTGTATCTCTCGTAAGTTCCTGATCAGTAGTGGCTATTTCTTCTACTATCAACCCTAATTTATTTATCTGTTCCTTAACTTCGCCAACATCTTCTTTTAAAGTTTCTATTTCTTTTGTATTAGTTTCAGACATAATAATATTGTTTTTTTTAAATGAATAGATTTGATCTTTTTTTGTAAAATCAAAGTTACAGAGTATTACAATGTTTCTTCTTTCTTTTGGGGGGGGGAAAAGGGGAGTGGTTTATAATTTTTAAATAAAAAGAATTTTATAGGTAAAAAAAAAGGAAGAACTGGTTTATTTTTTAGACCTTTATTTTCATTTATAAAACAACAGATAACTATATATTTTAATACTTCATTTAGGAATGTTTATATGAGATAATTCGAACATGTATTTCTTTTAATCAATTAAAACAAAAATAATATCAAAGTTGTTTCCTGATTGTAATATCTTTGAAGTTTTGAATTGTTTGAAAAAAAAAAAAAAATAGTTTAGAGAGTTTAAAAAAAAAGCGAGAGAAATTTTTTTTTTTACTATGATTTTAGGTTTTAACAACTTTCAACGTTAATACTTAATTATTTAGATTTTTTAAACATGAAAACTATCATCATAAATCTTATTACAAACACATTAGACATTATCATCTTGTATTAACTTCTATATATATATTAATTCAATTAGATTGTAGTCAATTTATATAATAATTTACTATTTTAAAACAAAGAACGAGGGAATAAAACTATAATATACGAAATGACATATTTCTATATAATTAAAAGCACAGTATTTATTCCATTTCATTTCAATTTTTCTTTTTTTTTTTTTTAAGAACAAAACTCATTATTCTTAAATGGCACCATCGTTTTTGATAAATACACATTTAAGCTTATGCAAGTTTACTGCAGTTTGGTTAACTTTGTAGTAACTCTTTGGTAAACCTAATTTTTTAGCTAAAGAGCAAACGTATCCATTAATGAAATCAATCTCAGTACCTCTCTTGTTTATAACATCTTGTCTCATAGATGAAGAGTTACCTCCACAATCAATAACACCAATTTGATATACCCACTTGGCAAGTTCTCTAGTATCCTTGGAGAATGACAGATCAACTGAAGGCATGCCTTCTTTGTTTTCATAAGCAAAGACTTTCTTGATGTTGGAGTCATGTGGGAAAACATCAAGGATCTCTTGAACCACATCTTCAAACAAGTCCAATGTTGTCTCCTTATCATAGCTGAAATCACCATTCATGCAATTCAAAATAGATGTCATTCCATTGATACAGCAATTGACACAGAACTTCTTGATCTGTCCAATAATTAGTTCTTGGTAAGACATGATCTTGACGTCTAAATCTATCTCTTTTAGAGTATTGCATAACTCGTTAGTTTTAGATAACTCCTCAACTTCTGCTAAACTTTGGATCTTTCCATCTTTGTTTTTATCAAACCCATTTATTTGAGCAACTTTCAAATCCAAAAATCCAGCATGATAGAACTCACTAAAGTTATTGGCAGATCCAAAAACAGCATGGGCTATCACACCTTGAAAGACCTTGTAGTTTTTGGTAATCATCTCTGGGAAGTATTCCGCTAATACTTCAAAACTACCAAACCCGTTTTGAATTAAAATGATGTTTGTATTTTCATCAATCTTATTCCAAATCGGCTTTAAAGCCTCAATCGATTGATAAGTCTTTGTAGTGATAATCAAATTATCAATATGGTTTTCCTTAACATTATCCAAGGATGTGGTTAAAGTAAAGGAGTCAGAAACATCAATAACATTTGAATTGTACTGTCTGTGCAAAGTGAACTTGGAATCGTATTTTTCCTTAAAGGCATTGACCTTTTCAGCTGATCTTAGAATAGGAATGATGTTGTAAGTAGGAAACTTTCTTTGTAAAGCATAAGCTATTATCGAACCCATAGATCCCAAACCAAGAATATGGAAGGATGGGGATTTCTTTGATACAATGTTAGCAGACATCTCTAATAAGTCAATTGATTATTTAATGGAGATAAAAGATCTTGGGTTTTACCTACTGTAGTTTAAACTTGATAAATAACTTTACTAGCAATACTGAAACAAAAGAGAAAAACAATAACTTGTTACAGTTTTGATAATAACATTTATATAAAAAATGGATAGATTTGATAGATCGTTGTCAACTTTATTAATTACGTTATTTAAATATCAATTTTGTTTATTTCTTCAACAATTAAAAAAATAATAATATTTACTCTGACTGAAAAATTTATGTCGGTATATAAAAAAAAAAAAAAGTTAATTGTAATATGAAAGTTTACAGTTGCCTTCAATTTTTTTTTAAAAAGAGCATTTCAAAATTTATTCGTTTTTATTTGTATGAACCCACCCATAAAATTGTTCAGTTCTGCTTTGGATACTTTTATTTATGTTTAATATTTTACAAAAGTATAATCGATAATGTTATTCTTCTTTATTATTATATTAAATAATATATTCTATACGAATTAATATCAAAGAAAATAATTAATACCACAGTATAAATCAAATAACTCTGTTAGTCAAATAAATATGAAAATAAATTAAATTTAAAAAAAAAAAAAAATTCACAAAAGACCAATTAAATTGATTAGTTGCATTAATTAATTCAGTTAATATATACTTATAAAAAGAATAAATCATATATTGCTTAATCAGACTTGGCTAAAACTTCCTTGGAGACATTGTCTCTAACAAAGAACTTGAATTCACCTTCCTTAGAAACTTCAAAAGTGATTTCACAACCTTTGCTTCCGATATTCTTGACAGGAGCAGAAGCTAATAATTCTCCCTTCTTGTATGATTTGTATCTAATAATTTCAGGTTCGTCATCAGAATCACTCCAATCAGATTCATCTTCATCTAATTCTTCATCATCCTTCTTGTCAGCCTTTGGTGTAACTTCTTCTTGTCTTTCCTTGATTTCGATTTCACCAGAGTAAACATCTAATTGGAAATCGGAAGTTTGCTTGTAGAACTTAACAATCTTTCTGGTTGGTAATGGAGTATTCTTAGATAGTATTGGTTCAAATTCGTTTTCAGCATTTAAAACACCAACGAATTTTTCTAAATGAGCAACATCAACAGAGTGTTGGACTAAGTTATCTAATTCATCAGTTTCATCATCAAATAATAAAGCAGCTTGTAAAGCGGCACCAGCGGATAACATTTCATCTGGATGTTGAGACTCATTACCTTTAACTAAAGAGATAACAGAGGTGATGTCTTCGTCAAATAAGTAGGAAACGGAGCTGTTTAGCTTTGGAGTAAAGGAGGAACCACCAACTAAAACAACAGCGTCAATTTCTAATAAGTCTAATCCAGCTTCAGTAATGGTATCCTTGACCAAAGCAGACATCTTTCCAGTGGTCTTCATAATAATCAATTCGTATTTCATTCTGTTCATGGAAGTGTGGAAATCCATACCTTGGGATAAAGAATCAATACCAATAACAGCATTGGTAACGTTAGATAAAGTCTTCTTGGCAATAATGGCAGCTTGTTTCAACTTTTGGTAAGATCTGATATCGTTCAATGTGCCGGTTAATTTATGCTTGCTTTCGAATTCCTTAGCTAAGGCATCCATCAAGGATTCATCAAAGTTTTCTCCACCCAAGTGATCATCAGTCTTAGTATTCAATTCAGTCATGATACCGTTGTTTCTAACAGCAAAGACAGTAACAGTAGAAGTGTAACCACCAAAGTCACAAACAACAACGTTCTTATCTTTACCATCCTTACCAATATTGTGCTCAACAGAAATCTTGGAGTCAGTTAAAGATAGTAAACCAGCAGAGGTTTCTGGTAAGAATTGAACAATTTCAAGCTTGGATAACTTGGCAGCTTCCTTTAAGTTTTCAATGGCAACGCTGTTAGCGATAAAGCTGTATGGAACGGTAAGAATACATTTTTGGAAATCAACAGAGGTATAGTCATCAGCAGCTAACTTTAATTGCTTGAAGTGGTTACCGGTGACTTCAACAACTGACTTCTTAACGGATGCACCGGCATCAGTTTCGTATTCAAAACCTGGCTTATCACCACCAATGTCAATCAACTTACAAGACTTTTCACATCTCTTTAACAATTCACTTGGAATTTCAGAAAACTTTTCATATTGCAAAAAGTCTCTGAAATTGATTATGGTGTTCTTACTGTTTCTGATTAATTGTTGGATAGCTTGGCCACCGTGGTATTCGTTACCTTGTTTGTAGGATAAAGCTGAGTTGATGGATCTTTCACCATCTTGGTTAGCAATAACTTCTAAAGTGGACTTCTTATCTTGCTTAACAATAGCAATGGAGGAAGAGATGTTACCAAAAGAGATACCTAAAATTGGAGTGAACATTGTTTAATAAGTTTTTTGGTTATGTATTAATTACAATGAATTTGTCTTTGGGTTTGCAATTTTATATATATACATCTTTTAAATCTTATTTAGACTCTTTTGATTATTTTGAATATTCTGAACAGTTGTAATGATATCAATGCTTTGATTGACTAATTAAGAAACGACAATACATCTGTTATAGATATAAAATAGTAGATTAAAAGCTTTTGTTATTAACATTAAACAAAATAAAAAAATAACACACATTAAAATTTTTTTTTCTTTACAACTTTGCTCCAACGTCCATTGAAAACTGTTAAAAAAAAGAAATTTTTTTTCTTAAGTTTGATGTTTTTTCGCATATTCCCTAATTGGATTAATTAAAATACAATATATTTAGTATATACACGTGACATAATACTGCTGTCATGTGATACAATGTTTATAGTTTGTTTTTTTTTAACCATATAACAATTGCTGACTATAAACAACTATAAAATACGTTTTTTTTACATTAAGAAAAGTTGTGCTTATAACAGCTAAAACTTTATTATTTTTTTAAATGATCCTTAAAACATAACAGTATTTAAAAAGATAGCTCATGAAAACCAAATTGCCTTATTGAACTTCCATTGAAATTCCTAAATATGGAGTCCAGTTGTTCTCCCGACATAGATACCTCATATGAAGAAGATGCACATTTCTATAGAAAGACTTTTGAAAATCTACCCATAAATAAACGGTTTTATAAATACAACCTTTGCAAAATCTCAGACACAGATGAAAATCTCATATTATCTGAGGACTTTGTTGATAAAGTGCACTTGAGTGTTTTCGATAAAACCTCAAATTTAGAATATGTAGACTCTCGAGACTCCCTCAAAACTATGAAAAATAAAAAGCTGAGAGGATGGGCATCTTGTAAAAGTAATGTTTGCATTCGTGAAGGTTTAGTGTACTTTGAGTTTAAAATTATATATGTAGACTTTAAATCAAGCAATAACTCGAGATTGGGTCTTGCACATAGATCTTTTCCATTGGGACAGCCTGTGGGTAGTGATCTTTTCAACAGTATAGGGATTAGAGATATGACACTTGAAAGACTGTACAATAGAAAAAGAGATATGTTCAAGTGTAATGAGGAAGATGATTCTTTAAAAGACGGAGATACTCTTGGATTTCTTGTAAGCCTTCCTAACATAGAGAATCAATATCAGCAAGTTAAATCTATTGTGGAAGATATGATAACAAAAGAGAAAGATGATTTTGAGCTTTTCCATCTTAACCGATATTTAGATGATATTGAAAAGACATATATGAACCAAAATCAAGTTTTGAAAGAGAGAATTGCTATAAAGTACAAAGGAGAAACTTTTTTTGAAAGCCAGGACTATATAAGAAATGAAAATTTGGTATCAAACGAAAATACAAAGTTGTCTAACTCTTTTGTTAAAGCTTTTAAAAACGGTGTCTATCTGGGAGATCTGTGTGATGATTCAAATAAAACTTTAGATTGTTTTTTGCCACCTTTTTCGGTTGTAAACTATGAGGTCTCCAGATATAAACCTTTATATTCTAAGTTAATAAAAAATAATGATATTGAAAAGTTGAATGCATTTATTCCGAGAAAGTACTATGACGATGGAAGTCTAGGTTTTTATCCAATTGTGTCACTTTTTAATGACGCTGTTGTTGAACTAAATGGTTCTGTATCAGATATGAGCTATTGGGAAGACGTCAATAAGTATGTTATAAATGATAACACTATTGCGAATAAAGATCTGAAGTCCTTAGAGGATATATACATCGAAACAAAAACTAGGGATTACGAATATGATATGGCTGATTATAATAAAAAGATCCAAACACTCAAGTTGATCAAAACGGAAGACAAAGGCGATAATCTTGATGACAATGTGAAACAAGAGCAAATTTTATCACACAACAATGATGCAAGCCATGTTCAAAACGATTTATATTAGTATGATGATGGAAATATAAAACTAGTATAGTTATTAATTCATTTCACACTTCAAACCACTAATAGATGACTGTGGTTTTATGTAATTGTATATATTTTGGTAACTTAAGTGTCAACTAAAAATGTGATTAAAACTCATCTATTTATGCTTTTAGTATTTTGAAAATACTTTTGTTTTCCGCTCACGTGCGATTGTATTTTAAAAATTGAAATAACTTTGTTTGGTTTAATAAATAATTATTAGTGTGTATTTGAAAAAATTAATATAATTTAATAATTCATACTTCATTTTATATATAGTAACTCTTATTCACAAAGCAATAACAGTAAAGAACTTATAATTAAAATATATAAAACCATTAATAGGTAAATCTTCTCTTTATTAATAATAATATATATATTAAATAAGCAAACCGATACTTAAATAGATCATAGCTGAAAACAATGTCTGAACCTAACTCAAAAATGGTAAAAGAAGAGCTTGAAGATGATGATGAACAAATACAACTGCCTATAAAAAGGCAAAGACTTTCTGTTAAAGATGAAGAAGAGGAAGACTCAATAGTTGTGAAAAAGGATGAAACGGATCAAGTCAAAGATGAGAATTTGAATGAAGATATAAGTGATGTGGATGATGACGGGAAAACAAACGAGCCTGTTGAGGAAAAGGAAGAACAAGTTGAAGAAACCGCCAAGGCTAAAGAAGAATCCATTCATCAAAACGCATACAAATGGGAAGATAAAATTCAAAGACCTTGGGATATTGTCGGAACTACTCCAAATGAGGCAGCACAGGACCAGTTACTATTAAATAGAATTATGCACATTCGTAACCAAAAACAATCTGTAAATACAACTCCTCTTCAGAGAGGTATTATCAGATCATTGGTCATAATTATAGATATGTCCCACACAATGGCGGAAAAGGACTATAGACCATCAAGACTGCAAAGTATGATAAATAACACAATTCAATTTATTCAAGAATTTTTCAATTTGAATCCAATATCCCAGCTGGGGTTGATATCCTTGAAGGATGGGTTGGCTCAAGTCATATCTCCCCTTAATGGATCTCCAAAATTTCATATTGATGCTTTAATGCAGTTGAAACATGAGAGAGTTGAGCCTAGAGGCTTTGCATCTTTACAAAATGGATTAGAATTAGCAAAGGGAATGCTGATGAGTGTTTCCACTCACTGTACCAAGGAGGTCGTGTTGTTATATGGTTCATTGAGTAGTACAGATCCGGGTAATATTGTTGATACAATAAGCTCCCTTAAAGAACGAGAAATTAGAGTTGCTATTATAGGATTAGTTGCTCAGGTTAATATTTGTGAAAAAATATGTAAAATAACAAACATGAATGACCCTAACTATTATAACGTTGCTATGAATGAGCAGCATTTTACAGAACTTTTGATGGAAAAGATCAAGCCCCTTCCACTTGCTGAAGGGAGCGAATTTACATTAATCAAAATGGGATTTCCAACCAGAATCATAGAATCAATTCCTAGTTTTTGTAGTTGTCATTCAAAATTAGTGAAGGGTGGTTACTACTGTCCAGGCTGCAACTCGAAAGTGTGCAACTTGCCTATCCAATGTCCATCTTGTGAACTGATGTTAATCTTGTCAACACATTTGGCCAGATCATATCATCATTTGGTTCCTTTGAAAAACTACAAAGAGGTTGAAGTCTCTGAAGTTGAGAGCGGAAAGATTCCTAAATTGGCCAATTGTTTTTCCTGTAAAAGAGAATTTCCTTTACTTAAAAGATCCAATTCAAACTCTTTATTAAGCACAATGAGGTATAGATGTTCTGATTGCTCTCGAGATTTCTGTATGGAATGTGACGACCTAATACACGGACTGATACATAATTGTCCAGGGTGCGAATGTAAAACTGCTCTTTAATTTTAATAAAATTTAGTTTTTTAATATTTGGCGCTCATGTTGTTTGCTTGCTAAAAGAAGAACGAACCTTCAAAAAAAACAAGTTTACGTTAAGTTACTACACAGGAATTAGATTTTATGGGCCCATCTAGTCATCCTTCATTTTTATAAGAATCATGTTATATACGTAATCAGTAAGTTAGGAAAAGTATTCTTTTCAAATCTAGATTTCAGAAACTATATACTACTAGATTATATGCCATTTTTGTTGTATACATTTCTATATGATGCATTTTTAACAAAGTATTTTGCTATTAAGTTGTTTTGATAATGATCACGTTTTATCATACTAGTTAAGTTTTTTTTATTTTTCATTTTTTTTTCTATTTCTTTTTTATTTTATTTGCAAATATCAAAAGATGAGAGAAATCCTGTAATTTTTGCTGCATCAAATTCTCATTAAAACATCACTATATTAAATTTTTAAATTTCAAATCATCTTAAAACAAATAAGATTGTCCTAAATAACTAATATATGCTATATATAATAAGCTATAAATTAAAATTCAACTATTTATAAAATAAAATATTCTAGCAATCACCAAACTGAATAAAAAAACATGGCAAATAGTGATTTATGTGATTTAAACATTCCTTTTCCAGAGGATGTCACAACAGAAAATCTTAAACAATTGGAGCAAATTTTATACACATTGATTGAATTAAACTACTCTGTGGTTGCTATTAATAAGCAGCTGTCTCCTAAGATGTATTTTCAGCCAAGTAAGAAACAAAAACAAAATATGACTACACAGGAACAAAAAGCAATGGAAAAATATAACTTGCAGGAAGATATAAAAGCATACTTCAAGCACTTTAGAGAGCTAGAGAAGAAATTTCAAAGTAAAGGTTTAAAGTTATTTTCTAGAGTCACTGTGGAAATTGATGATCCAAATCAATTGGGTTCTTTATTCATAAATTTGAATGCTCCTAGTAACCCATATAGATTTGATTTAGTTGCAGTGTTGCCGACTTCTGAGAAGGGATTATCCTTCTTGACAAATAACAATGGAGCTAGTACTAATAGTGCAAGTATAGATATCCTAACTTTTGATTTTGCAAACTACTTCAATGGATTTCATTTGAAACATAAAACTATGAATGGTATAACTAGACGTGGTATAAAGGTTGAAATACAGTATGCCGGGATTTTCAACCTAGCGAACCAAGGAAATATAAAGTTTGTCAACAATGCTAAACAAATTGTTAGATGTTGCAGAAAGGGTATACATACCTGTATAATAAGCTCTGGAGCTAAAACTAATATGCATGTAAGAGGCAAAATTGGCGTTGAATCAATTCTTTCGTTTTTAGGTTTAAAGTCAGACGTTTATAGTCGTATGCAAAAGGAAAATCCAATGAGCAGTTTATTAAACGGTAGACTAAGGGTTAAAAGCTATCAACAAACGATTGCTACAGGAAAAAATGTACTTGATTCTGTGCCTTCTGCTGAGAATGATGAAATTATAGAAGAAATCAATGGATTTGTAGTCTCAAAAAAACGTCAAAACATGGATAACGAAGAAGATGTACCTTCAAAAAAACAAAAAAAATAGACAATCAATAAGTAGTAGCTGGTTAATCATAATGTGCTTAAAAATAACAACATAATATTGGGAATTTATTTATATATAAATTATGGTTTATCAAAAGAACAATCTATATATTAGGTATACTAATATGTATAACATAGATTTTAACATACCAAAAATAATTAGTTTGCATGAGAGTATAGATCTTTTTGTTTTTAATATTGGATTTTTTATTTTATGGCGAAGGCGAGTTAGATGACGGCCTGAGTCCCTTGTAGGTTTCTGCACATCATTATCTATAGCCACGTTTTTGTTTTCTAATAGAGGCTGATGTATGAGCTCGCTGTTTGAATCTTTCAACTCAAAAACAATTTTATGGCTTTTGTTATCATCACTAGCATTTGAATTGGGACTCTCAAGGTTTGAAATTTCAGTAACAATCTTTTTCCAATATAATTTAGTAACAGATACACCTAATAGAACCCCTGTTGGTTTTTCAATTAAAAACTGATTCAATAGTAATCTCTTATTAGTTGCTATAGTTAAAAGGGAAATTGATATAAGTACTTGTAAAGGAAGCAAAACAAAAGAAAAAGATCTCCAAAACTCAATATTTCGTGCATCAAATGTCAAAAGCTGTTTCAAATCAAATCTTGATCTTAGTTGTTTTATAATATGCACCACAATTTGTTGTGTGAGAAGAAACTCTACCATAGCATTGGATAAATATTTAAATTGTAGTTGTGGAATGTTCAAAATACTTCCTAGAAGCTTTGCCAAAGGAACAAAAAATAGCACAACAAGTGTTTGGATAATCTTACTATTAAAGTCAACTAAAAAAAATGGTTTTCTGATTGGTTTTTCTGCAGTGCTTGTAGTTTCTTCTGTTGCTTCCAAACGTGTAGCATCCATTTTGTCTTGATTCTCTGTCATGATTACTTTGAAGTCAAGGCTTGTTGGTTTGAACACATCAAAACTTTCTTAGATATTATGCATTTTCTGGCAAAAACAATCTCTATAAAATTTAAATTTATAGAAAAAAAGGGAAAATAAGTTAATAATTAAACATCCTTATTGCATTCTTTAGAATTATGATTTTTTTTTTTTTTTTTTGAAGTACTTTTGCACTTATCTCGACTTTCCTCATTGGGAAGCTGGCCAATCTTTGCTAACATCTTTTTTTATTTAATATGTTAATATATAACAGGTAAAAAAAATAGCATTGTAAGTCTTTTATATATCTACTGGGGGCGTAATTAAATTAGAATATTTAAAAATCCAGATATTATGATGATTTCAATTGTTAATGGTACTTGATAGGCAGTAGAGTTTAATTGATATTTATCAATCAGTTTCATCAAAAGGAATGTCAACACAATCCAGATTGGTAACAAAGCAGTAATATTGGCGTAGTAGGTAATCCTTTTGACAGTTACATTTAAAACTTTTTCATGCCATGAGCCGTTTTCTTGCATTGGTAATGCGTCTTTAACAAAAACAGAAATCATTAAGCTTGAAATAACAACTACTGCAGCAAACGTAATGTGGTAGGACTTTAATGTGGAATACTTCAATACAGATTCAGTTTTAGCAACTTTTACAATTTTATTGATGTGTGTATCTATATTAAACTTAAAGTCATCATCATATTGTTCTTTTCTTATTGATTTTACCAAATATTCTTTTATCAATTGTTTCCAAGTTAAATTTTCTACGGATCTACGTTCCATCTTTTCAAGGCTTTCTTCAGTAGTTTCCACAATTGATTCAAATACAAATTTAGTTCTCTCTTCTTTTGCGTTTTCCATACATATTATCTCTTGTTGGAAGTATCCCCAATGTGGTAGTCTCTCCATATGCGATAGAAGCTTACATCCAGAGACCTTCATTGAAGACAATTCAAACTCATTATCAACCAATTCAACGTCTGTGTGTTTTATGTGCATAGGGTAGTGAATTCTGAACTTGAAATTGGAGTCATCAATCTCATCGTCTATTGGGTCAAAGTCCACACAGGCAACTTCATGGGCGTTATCTTTTTCAGAAACAGGCCCTTTGAAGTCAGAGTGAACATGCAAGAATTTACCAGTCACCTTATGTTTTAATAAAATAGGTGTGTGTCTTTGAACCAATGCATAATCAGTATCATTTTTTGATAGGTAATCTTTTCTTAGTTTTCTATTTTCCGGCAAAATTATCCATTGATTCATCATATCTTCGTTGTCAAAAATTGTAACCTGTTGTGATCCAGAGCCAGATTGCAGTTTAGCATCATGTGAGTGAATGTACCCTGCCAATGAGTTAGTATGTCTTATCAAGACGGTGTCCATATATCTGATATTTTTTGGAATTAGCATTTTTGCCCCGTTGACAGTTTTTTCAGACTGAAATGATAGCTGAGCAAGAGGGGACATTTGAATAAAGTCTTGATTTTTTGATTCATAAGCAAAATCCTGAAGGAATACAGATACAACATTGTAATATATGGCTAATGGTAATGTGATTAACAAAGCACTCTTTAAAATCACATGATAGCACACCAATGTAATGGAAGAAATTGACAAGTCAAATTGGTATTCAGAAATGACCTTCCAAATCCAATATGCAACAGCATATAGTTGTATCATAAATACAACAATTGAAACCGGACTAATGGATATCAAAACACCTAGTAATACACCAGCAAAAATAACATTTTTGAAGTCAATCATTATATTTTTGCTGTATCTTGTCAAATAAACTAATGAAAATACAAAAATGTTGTTGATTAACAAATCTGGACTTATGACAGCTGTGTTCAAATCAATAAATTCATTACTAACAGTAGCTAAGGTTAGTAATTGAGCAAGTAAAATAATTTTTAATTGAACTCTTCTGGCGTGTAAGTACTTTCCTAGACCAAATATCAAAACACCAAATAATATTATATTAGTGCGTCTATTAAAATTAGCTAGTTCATCAAAATCAAATACCTTGTAGCCATTGAAGGTTGTTATAGTGCATAGCCTATTAAATATCTTAACAATGTTATAATTCAAATAAAATAAGAAAGGTGATTTTCCCTTAGAATCAGATAAAAAAAACTCGGTTTTGTTGTTATTAACTTTATTTAATACAATGTTCAAAAAACCATTGCCCTCAGCCTTTCCAAAAGCACATGTGTATAATAGATACAGAATGCCATAAAATGGTATTATTAGCAATCTCAAATTTGACTTTTTAGTGGATGTTTCCAAAGCGTTCAACTTGTTTAAATCCAAGCTGTATTGTTTTTTGCTTTTGTTCAGGAATAAGAACGAGTCCAACTTCAAATTTTCTTTTGACTCCTTCATTTTTTAGCTATAAAGGCTTTCTTTTCGTTTATATTAGGATAAAATAGAAAATCTGGGGATCTTTAAATATGTTTTTTATTGTCTTAAATTTATGAGAATTAACTATTAAGATTTGATGTTTCTAATTTTTTTCAATAAAAACGTCTATTGTTGTTAGTAATTTGATTTAAATTAGAAGAAAATTAAAAATAAATGACAACGTAAATTTACGTTTTCGTTTTGTTCAGTTATAAATATAGCATTTTTTGTTTTTTTTTTTTGGCTTTTAGTCATGTGACGTTATGCTTGTAAAATATTAGTTTAATATATACTGCTTCAAATATAAAGAAATCAAAATAATCTAACTAAAGGAATTCAATAAGGCTTCACATGTTATATATGTACGCCTAAAGAGAATTAAATGATAATAGATATGGCACTGTCTATTTATTTATATCACTGAACAAACAACTATTTACAAAAAAAAAGAGAGAGAAAATATTTATAGTGCAGGGGTTTATATAAGGTATTTGAAGGATTGTATCAAATTCTTTATTTTGTTTTCATTCTTTATTTTTAAAGGTTATTAAAATCCTTGATTAAATCAGCTAGCTTTTTCATTAGTTTATTTTTTTCCTCAAATTTAAGTTTTCTTTTCTCTTCCACTTGTTCCAGCTCTTCAGATAACTCCTTAATTCTGTCTATTTGAATTTGTTCTTGTTTGGAATCTATGGAGTCAGGAAGAAGATCAATTGATTTGAGAATTTGCTTCACCTTTATAATCAAATCATTGCTTAGCTCCTCGATATTTTGGTTGAACTCTTCTTCGTTAAAGTTGTCTTGCTCATTTTCATTGTTCAACTTGTGTTTATTGTTTATATATGTTATTGATAGTAGAAATTGTTCTAGTAACTGATCTATAAAAAACTGCAATTGCGTTAATCTATCCATGTCTTTGCTTTCCTGTTCTTCTGTTTCTGTACTCATTCCCGACTCTGAACTGTTGTACGAGTTGTTGATTGGTTTGCTCGTTTCAGAAAGATTTGTGTTTATGTTTTCGGTTTCATTGGTAGCTGTATTGGTATTCATTGTATTTCTGGCAATATTATTGTTGTTGTTCGGTTATTCTTTCCTTTTTTTTTTTTTTGAACTCACTAAATAAAGAGTTTTTCAATACTTGTATTCAAATTAAGTTTGTATGGTTTATTATTAATGTTTGACTGGTAATTTTCATTATATTCATCTATTTGATAATCTTATAAAAACCTGATAAAATTCAGTTTTATTTTTTATTATTTTTGTTAAACGTTTCTATGATGTGAAAATAAACACTCTTGCAGACATCTACAAAAAAAACATAATTTTTGTTTTTATCACGTGAATTTTCTGATGATAATTTAAAAATAATAAAATTCATCAGTTGTAAAATACTTAATTGATTGTTTCTCTAATGATAAATTATAACTGTATTTCCTTTTTATTTTAATTTTTAAATCGTATACTCTAATCAAGTTGAACAGAATATTTAATGATAAACAAAAATAGTAAAAAAATAAACCAACGATAACATTATTTTTTATCAAATTTTACATTTATATATTGAATTATCTATAATGAGTGAAACTGAGCAAAAACTAGAAGTGTTGGAATTGCTAAAAACATATCATGACACACTATTGAAAATCAACTATATGACCGAGGTTGTCAAGGAATATAAGCTGCATTTTAATAATGAAACTACATCCCTCATAGATGAAATAGATGCTTTCTATAAAAGTACAGAAAAATTAGAAAATTTAGAGAATGTGAATCCACTTATATATGTAAAAAACCAACAAGTTGTCAAAAATAATGATGGTGACTCTTTAGCATACAATGATCCAGAAAAGGAGACTGAAATTAGAAATAGAAATAAAAGTAATAATAAAAATAAGGACAATGAAAGTAAAAAAATATGTGCTGGCAAAGAAAAAAGTGAAACAAAAGACATGTCAGAACTGGAAAACAACCTATTTGAACACCTAATAAGAAATAAACCACAGATGAATTTTACAAATGCAAAAAAAAGAAAAGAAATTTTGACCCGCATTAAAGAGAACTATTCAGATCTTTTGTTAAACAATATTAACACTTTAATAAAGACTAAAGAAAATATTTTACATAAGAGTTTACATACTTAAAGCGATTTATAATAACTCCCACCTGTTCCTTCGATTATATTTAGCAGCTCATATTGTTTTTCAATTTGTAATGATAATCTTCTTACCTTCTTAGTCATCCGGTATTCAGAATCAAAGTATGTATCTTCGTTGATGAAATCGAGTACAGAATTATTAAAAAAAGTTTCCTCATGCTCGTTCTTTAGTCCCAGGTGATCATGTTCTTTAATGGAGACATCTCTACTAGTTTTTTTTTTATTATTAGTCTTATTTTTTGTACTTGTATCTGGGAACTCATTACGAGGATCTAACTCGAATTGAAAACTAGAGAGCGAATATGAATCAAAGTTATTAAAAAAGTTGAAATCACTAATATTGTCAGTATTACTAAAGATCAGTTTGTTTTTGTTGCTATCGCTTAATGTCGCACATTGATAAGAACAAGTTTTTGAAGTTTTGAAGGAATCCGGTGAACATTTTTGTTCACTATTTAACGTGTCTTTCATTATATGAAGTTGGTCTTTTGTTAATTTCATAGGCCATGATATAGATTCCTTTTTTATCTTCTTTTTTGTATTGGTTATATTTTTGACTTTTAGTAGTATTTTTATACAAAAGCTTTTATTGGTACTCTGAACATTTTTTTCAGTTTTATGATTACTAGACTGAAGTTTCGTGTTATTACAGTTGTTAGCGGCATTTTTGGGCAATTTATAACTATTCATGTCCATATGATGATATCTATTATTTACAGTGTTTTGTTTGTGACTCAAAGGACTAAAAGAAATTTGTGTAATGTCATCTTCATTCTTATTAAATAAGGTTTTAGCACTAGATGCAAGACTTTTTAAAGTATCTTTTCTGGGGCTTATGTTAGATAATAATAACTTTGAAGATTTTGTAGAAAGACTTGTGTTTCTTTTCTTTGGAGTGGTTATAGAGACATCTCTTATGGTTTCATTATCATCAGTAAAATTGCTGTCAAAAGGACGACTCATTATCTTTTTCAGATTGCTAATGGTATTTTTGGTTATATCTGGCAGCATTGAAATAATTAGTTTATAAAACTTTTTATATTTATACTAATTTTTTTTTGTTTGAATATCTTTATATTTGTATAATATAAGTTTTGGTTACCTACTGTAGTGTGGTATTAACTCTTTTTAATAGTATTGTTTTTATCTCATTTTTTCTTTATGTATATATTCATGATTAAATTTTTGATTTGTTAAATACATTGATAAACTCCAACTACTTATACAATTAATCTTTTTTCAATAGAAAGAAAGAGCTTTATATATGTTTTTATTTTCTTTTTTTTTACAATTTAATGAATCTAAGTGTTCATTATCAAAGATAACAGCAACTCCAGATTATGAAATCAAATAATATTAATAAAAAATTTTTTTTATTCTTATCTCTAATCTTTGATAAAATAATTGAATTAAGTGTGTGGGTGGGTGTGTGTTGTTAGAAATTTACCCCACTATTGAAAAAAAAAATAGATAAAAGATAAAAGATAAGAAATAGAAAATTATCTTCATATTGAAGAATCTTATCTTTTGTGTAAATTTTATCAGATGACCCAAAGATGTTTCAATTTTTTTTTTTTTCAAACATTTAATTACACACAGGGTGTAGTCACGTGTTTAATATTTTTTTTTTTTTTTTTTTAAGATCAAAATCTTTATATTTTATTTCTATTTTAAAAGAAAGGAGTTTTTGTTTAAAAAAAAATACTGTAAATATTCCATAGCTACTTCTACATAACACATTTAAAATCCATCCTTAATTTTCTTTACACCTTAAACAGTTACTAGGATGACTATTAATATGGCTAGATGAGCTTCAAATTTTACTTAAAGTTATATTATTTTTTAACATAAAGATATATATATATGTAACAATTGAATCACATTGAAATTTTAATACTGAACAAACGAAAAAATAAAAATTAAATAAAAAAAACTGAATCGAAATCACTAAAGCACGGCACATACAAAAACCTTAAAAACCCCTAAAAGTCTTTCACTGGAATGGCAAACAAAAGACGACCAAAAAAAACTAAACCTCCCTATAAAAAGTATGTTGCCGGTATAGGGTATGTCAGCAATGCATTTCCCAGTCATGGATCTCAGATGTACTTAAATTCCAATTTGCATGACAACGATGAAATTGATATAAATGACGAATTTGATGATAAACTTCATATAGAAGAAACGGATATAGATTCTGAAACAAACGGAACAATCAACAGCAAACTTCCCAATGAGTTGTATGAAAAAATTATGGACTTAGTTATAGCCTTTGATAACGATGAAGATCATAATCCTAAGAAACCTGTGATTGAATCAAAGGCAACTTACATAAACGTTGATTACACGCTTGTGTGTAGGGATTTTTATTATATGATGATACCAAAACTTTATCGATCACCGCTATTGAAATCAAAAAACTTTCAGACATTTATAAAAACCTTAGATGAAGACAAAAAACTGAAGAGAAGCCTTAAAAAGAAAAAACACCATGAGAATATTATTATACCAACACTACTTTCAACCTACGTCAAAACATTAGACCTATCAATGATCATACAAGCGGGAAAAAGTAGTTCGATATCAAAACTGTTAAACAGATGTTCAAATACATTAGAGGAGTTTATAGCCCCACAAACATCATTCGGAGTACTGAGTTTAACCAGTTTAAAATCATGTACATTTTTAAAGTCTTTGAATCTACAGTTGGTTGCTGAAAGGGTTGATCTTCTAGTGCTCTTTAAAGCACTAAACACCTTTTTAAACTTGAAGTTCCTGGCACTTCCAAGATCCTCCTATAACTGTGACCTATTGGTGGAGAGTTACTATTCAGATATTCAAACGGGTAACTATGCGGGTGGAACTATATGGCCACCGAATTTGGAAGCCGTGACTCTCTGTGGTGATATAACAAATGAATTTATAAATATATGTTTTCTACCAGTGAATCTGAAATGTTTAAGTATCTCTTACTGTTCAAATCTCGACGATGTATCTATATATAAAATTCTAGATAGGTGCGGATACACACTCGAAAAGGTTGAGTTTGGGTATCCTTTAAGAAAATTAAGATCAGATTCCTTAGATGATGTTCTAAGGTATTGCTCAACAGCCTTAACAGAGTTAACGATTCTTGTTGACTATATCTCAAAATACTTTTTCTTAGACGAAACCCACATAGCTTCTAGTCTAGAGGTTCTTAAGCTAGATTGCAGTGGCTCCCTGAGTCAGTTGAACAAAATACACCCCGATGATATAACCATTGCGCTGATTGAAAACAGATTCCCTGCATTGAAAACTATATACTTATCTGCAAAAATCGGTTGGAACTTGAAATCAGACGATGTAGAAGATCTTATCTCAGTCTTTGAAGACCAAGGTGGGTCGATATACCTCACTTATTGATTGTCATTTGCTATTTTACTTTACTTCTTCAATAATATATTTTTTTTTTTTATCAATGTACTATAAAAGTTAGATTTACTGTAACTTTATTCTATATAGACTGTCAAATATATATCAAATAAAAAATAATAATTGATTGCATTTCAAAACTATTTGTAAACAATATTTATTTATTTGCTAAAAAAAGCTTTAATAAGTTTTTGTTAAGATTTAAATATATAACGCAATTTAAAAATAGCGTAGTCAGGTGGTTATTATTGTTATTTTTTTAATTTTTTTTTAAAAAAAAAGGTAATAACTAAGATAATTTCTTATCTTGTTGTTAATAAAAAGCATATCTATTGAACCAAAACAACCAAGACAAAAAGACAATAATGGCAAAATTTATCTCAAATAATACCTTAAAGTTGCATTTTCACAAATTTGATGTATCTCAACAAGTTCTGTGTCAAACTGAGCATTCCTTTTCTATTGTTAACCTAAAACCTGTTACACCCCATCATATTTTGGTCATACCTAAAAGACAATGCAAAATGTTATATGAATTAGAAGATGAAGAAGTTGCCGATTTCTACAGCACTGTTCATACTCTTTATAGATTTATCAGATACTTAACTGCGGCCAAGGGTGTCAATATGGTTATTCAAGATGGTGTTCTTTCTGGACAATCTGTCCCCCACGTTCATGCACACATCATTCCTAGATACGAAAAGGGAAACTTGGGTGATGGTGTTTATGACATCTTGAGAGGTCAATATTTGAAAAAAGATCAAAATAAACATACGGACAAGACCTCTTCAAATGCAGGATCTGAAAAGGTTATCAAACCTGATGCTCCAGTTGAAAGAGCTGAAAGAACAATGGATGAAATGAGAGGTGAAGCTGAGTATCTAAATCAAAAGTTCAAAGAATGGCTAGAACTTGATGAATCCAAGAAGGATATTCAGTTGACTGATATCCCTGAATACAGTGAAAGTGATACTGAAAAAAAATAGTTGATTAATGAATCAGCAAAGCTTTTTTTTTTCTTGCCTTTTTTCTATTTTTTTAAAAATTTAAAGGCTTTAGATTAGACTGATCTGGGGAAACCCCCAACTTTAAATTCTATTTATACAACATACATTTGCCACTAACGCCAAATATATATACATATTTATTTACAGTAATGATACTATTATCTTGAAAAAAACAAAAAACCTTATTTACTCAAAAGGTAAAATTAACATAAAATTGTTGAGCTTATATACAAGTAATTCTTATTTAATCCACTAGCCACTATGTACTGGAAGTTCTTTATTTTATAAAAAAGATAACAAATTTCAATCGGAGTCTTTTAATAGAATAATGGTATTATTTTGAGACTATATCTGAGGGTATGACTTAGTTACAAAGAGCACTGTGGCAATTAATTTTTCCAAAGCAAATAAAAAAAAAAAATTGAAAGAAAAAGAAAGGTGACGTAGATGATTTAATTTTTTTTTATAGATTTATTCAGATCTATATTAAATAGACTTTCCAGTTAAGTTTTCGCTTTGTTCGAATTCTTCTAATTCTTGTAACAGAGCATTTTCGGCATCTTCCTTGGCCTTCAAACTCTCCTTGGTCTTCTTAGTTCTGACCTTTTCAACCTTCTTAATGTATTTAACGTTATCAACACCTTCTGTTTTCATTATATTTACTTGTTTCAATATGTACTTTCTTAATTGTATTGGAACATTCTTCTTGTTTAGCTTCTCGGTTTTGTATAAGAATAAGTTTTCCCACTTGTTTTCATAGACTGATTCTGCGTATTGTTTTGTATCTCTTCCAATGGTTTCCAAAAATGCTTCAACGGTAGGAATTTTCTCTGTAGGTCTTGGAATTGGTTGAGTGAATTTTGTTATTTTAGGTTTTGGTATAGGAACTGCAGTGATGAAACTTCTTTTTGATATTTTGTTTAATGGTTGAAAATTGAGTGCCTTTGTGAACATTTTTATATGGTATCAATTATGCTTATAGTGATGGTGTTGTTGTTTTTATTTACCTGGTATATGATTCTTTATTTGCTTATAATCTAAGTGAAGATTATTATGTATATATAATTAAAAGTATTCATACGATGATGAAACTATATATTCTTCTACAGACTAACAAACATTGGAAATAATGTTACATTAAAATAAAAATGAAAATTGAAAAAAAAATTTTTTTTTTTTTCCACAGAGTATACCACATAGAAAAAGTAATTTTATAAGCATGAGTTTAATTTGCATGTTGTTTATCACGTGAATAAGTTACTAAAAATCATAATCATATCAAGAGATAATGATAAAACGACCTGATTTACTATAATTTTTTTCACATGAAAGTTTGGTTTTATTCTAAATATAATAATAATAACAGTCTATCAAAGACATTTTACAATAACACAATCAATATATTCCAAAACACCATACATATACCTAAGTAAAAATTGCATATATTGTAATTTAAAGAAAAAAAAAATAAGTAAATAAATGAGCGGACAACGATTGGTGCTTGATGAAATACAATGGAAGTCTCCCGAATGGATTCAATATTTTCAAGGATTAAACAGTAACAATGTGTTAGAGTACTTTATGGAGTCTCCATTTTTTCAAGAAACGACAAAAACAGAGATATCAAACAATCAGTTAATTAAAATGCAATCCCTTGAGGGTGTTGACACCAGCGATGTTAGTGAGAATGAGATGAGTGGGAACGGTACTACCATGGATGTTGATCGATCCTATATATTGAAAAACCTGCCATATCACATAGAACTGCACAAGACACTCCTTAAGTTCAAAAAGGGTATTGAGTTTATTTTACTGTCTGTGAATGAACCTAATAACTGGATTATTAGACAGCAAAGAAAGGAAACTATAGTCACCGCTGAGCAAAATGTTTCAGTGCAATACTCTGTTATAAATGAGTTTTATATTATAGGCAGCAATGTTTACATGGCTCCAAGACTTGGAGATATCATCAACAGTAGGCTTTTGAGTTGTGGATACTATATGAACGAATCCTTGAAGAAAATACGTGAGCTAAGCAATGGTTTCACTATCAAACAAGGATTTGGATTCAATAAAGAAACATTGCAAGAGTATCAGGCTCGTGTTAAAAAAAACAAGGAAGAAAGTAACAAGCAAGAGAAAAATAACAATGGTGCAATCAAGGGCAAAAATAACAATAGTAATAATAATGAAGAAATAGCTGAATCTACAGCAAATATGGCGGAAAGCGACTTGGTTGATAAACTACTATCAAAGTAAGAAGTATATTGTATATGTATGTTTAAGATAATAGTTTAATTTGTTCTTTTGTTTCTTAGATATATGTATTTGAATTAGAAATAAAGCATTAATATATATGTCACGTTTTTATTTTACAGTGGATGTAAATATAATAATATTAAGAAAGAATAAAAAAAATTTTTTTTTTTTTTTTTCAGTTCTATTCCGTATCTATAATTATTTTTTTTTTAAAGAATAGATTACATTAGAAAATTTGATTTGCCTTAATTTTGAAATAAATCTATAACAAGTTTAAAATAAGGGTAATGTTAATTCACTTTAATAAAACTTAATATTCTAAAAACCAGCTTTGAAACTTAATATCACTTCTAAGTACCATATTAGTTAGTTTAAACCACGGAGGCTTTCAAACATTACTTATAATTATTAATTTTTTTTTTTTTTTTTTATTTGTCATTTTTAACTAAACACCATTAGAAAGTAATAAAGAGTTCAGTGAAGATCAGAAAAACAAAGCATTACATACAACATATTGAAATCAAAAGAGAGATTAAAAGAAAAAAGAAAACTAGATGTCTAAATCAAACGAATTATTATCTGGACTTGAAAGTCTTAAAACAAAGGTGAATACAGGAAGTACAACATCATTACCTGCAGCAAGATTGTCAGTAGAGGAGTTACAAGACGATGCTACCAATCAGGCTAAAAGGATGAAACTGAATAATGGTCTAGGAAGTTCCCTCAACAATAAATCAACCACCTCACTCTCCTTTCAAGCTGCATTGGAAGGTAATAATGCAGAGAACGAAGGCGACGATGAAGAATTGGACAATACCCATTTAAACACAAACATACTTTTGGCAAGTGAATATTTAAAACAAATACATGATAACGATCCTGTAAAGAGTGTGACATTTGGAGAGATTATGAAACAGCTAAAACTCAATCGAAATGAATATAGGGGGCTATACAACTCGCTAGTGTTGGGGACGGAAAAGATTTCATATCTACCAAAGATCAAGAAGGATGATGAATCCTTAGAAGTTTCTGAAAATAAGGGAGAGTTTGAAAATGAAATAGACAATTTATACCCTGGATCATTCAAATACAAGCCGATTTTCAATATCACAAACAGTAAAGACCTGTTGAAGTATTTGAGTGAACAGAGCACATACAAGGGATTAGTAGTAAAAGACCTGAAGGACGGATGGCCAAAGTGTAATTTGGCAATAAACGAGTTGGAAAACACAGGGAAATTGAATGTTTTGCGTACCAAAAAGGATAACACACCTAGATATATCTGGAGAAACAATTACAAATACTCCACTAGAGTCAAAGAGCAGATCATGAAGGATTATGAAAGACAGCTGGAAGATAGTAAGAAACTGGCAATCAAGGCCATGCAGAATAACCATAACGGAGGGGGGAACAAGTTCAAAGCTAAGGGACCCTTTGATAGAAGAGATAGAACAAGAACAGGACCATACCAGTTGTTTATAGACGAGGAGTTCAGAGATATGTGGGAGGAAGTGAAACTACCATCCAGACAGGAGATGCCAAGAAAACTAGAGGACTTAGGGTTGAAGCCAGCGTCTATTGATCCGTCAACGATCATCAAAAAGGGGACCATTACTAAAGTTGATGTGAAAAAGAAAAGAAGCAGAAGATCAAAAGTTACAAATACACATATGGCCGGTTTGTTAAAGGATTACAACACTTAAACATTTTTCTTTCTTTTATATATATATTTCTTTTTTATGTTTTTTTTATAAACAATACCTGTGTTTTAGCTTTTAAATATATATATGATTGATATATGATCTTGATTGTAGATATGAGCTTGAAGAAGAATTAGAGAAAAGTATATGTGTAGAGAATTAATAATTAAAAATTAAGGTATATATATTACTATATATGTGTGTGTGTGTAATAATGGCATAAAGAGTTACATCCAATTTGATGTATTTATTTTTTTTCTTTTATAGTTTTTTTTATTGTTTTTTTTTTTTTCTTTAAATAAATAGATAAGTTATTGTATAGTAAAGAGTTAAGAATATGAATAAATTAACAACACAGTAAACTATAAAAGCATCAGCAGTGGAGAGAATGTATTTACAAGGTAGGTGAATAATATAGAATGATATAAACTTGTCCAATAAAGACATATCATCAGATGATCTTCTCATGTAGTTGTTGAATTTGTATAGAGGTTTTTGATGGTTTTCTTTTTGTTGTTTAGTTTCATTATAAAGAGGATCCTTTAAGGGACATAAGTATTTACAATAGATTTTATTTTGTAATTCCTTGACGTCTTCGATATTACCGTTCATTATTTTATTTTATTTTTTAATACTATTATATCAATAACTGATGAATTAAGATCTTATATATATATATATATATATACAGAAAGAGAGATAGAAAGAAAGAGACTTTGGTTTTTGATTTAATTTTTATTTCATTAATTCATCTCCTATATCAACTAAATTGTATAGTTGTTATATTTGTTAAGTAAATATAGCAAAATAGATTTGATTATTCAAACATAATCTTCAATCTGTTTAGACAGCACCTTTATATAACTTTTGATAATATATATATATATATACATACATATGAAATTAAAGAAGATCTCTTTAACTCTTTAACTGTTTAAATCTCTCTTATTTTTTTGTTGACTTCCCCCCTCTTCCCTTATTTGACTCATTTATTTATTAGTAAATATTCATACATATCATTGATAATTGTTTGCAAATCTTGTCATTTTATCGGATAAATATATTTTACTTAATTTAAATAAATTAGTTGTAAATGTTATAAGTGAAATTTAATAAATAATAGTAATAATTAATTTGTACCTTTTTATTTTTTTTCTATGTTATTTTTATTTTTATTTAATAGTATTATAAGTTATGGTTAAATGAGTTGTGTGTTATAACTACTAATAAGTGTTACTTAATTTATACGTAATAATGCTCATCGGCTTAATCATTACATAAATTAAACATTATAATAAATAAATAAATAAATAAAAACAGGATTATTTTTATTTTGTTTAAAATATTATTAAGGGGAGGGTAAAAAAAAAATACAAATAATAATTATCCATTTTATTAATATAGTTTAGTGGAATTATTTTTTTTTTTTATATATTTAATTTATCCGAACATTTATTTATTTCTAGAAGTTTAAAAAGAGAAAGTCTCTCTCTTCTTCTGTTACTTTATTTTTAAAGTTAATATATATAAAAAAATATATATCATTATTATCACTAATAAAAAAAAATGAATATAATAATAATAGTTGTAATTATGTATCGGGGATATCTTTTCTAGAATAATAATATTTATATAATGAATTAGAGAGAGAGGATGAGAGAATTATTTAATTTACTCCTTTTCTCTCATTTATACCAAAATATATATAAAAAACTCTTAATTACTTATTACTTATTCAATATTAGATAATAGTATTAGTATTTAAAAGTAACGTAGTTTATATTTTAAACGTTATTATTTATTATTATAATAATATAGATGTATGTATATTGATGATTATATAATTCTTTTATATTAGTATAAGGATAATAATAATATAGACAGTTAGTTAGTTAGTTAATTAATTAATTAAACACTATATTCTATGTTTTAAGTATCTTTTTTTAAATTTTTAACATAACTATAATCATAATTAGATAACAATATGTCACGTGAATAATATATTAGATATCAAAAAAAAAAATGAAAATTAAAAAAATATTAAACAAAACAGTTAACTAATTATTTTTTTAATCTTTCTTAATATTAAAAAAAATAATCTTATATTTAAAGAATCTATTATAATTAAAAGATTAAATATATATTGTAATAATAATAATAATAATATAAAGTAACTAACTGATCAAATACAATCACAAAGCTCATATCATTCTCAAACTACTTTTTTTTAAAAAAAATATTCATAATAAATATGTACAATAGATAAATAACAATCCATACTTCGTTATAATATACATAAAGAAAAAATGACTAATTTAATTACTGTTTCTACATGTAATTTGAATCAATGGGCTTTAGACTTTAAGGGTAACAAAGAGAGAATTATCAAGTCTATCTTAATAGCCAAGAAGCAAGGGTCTATCTTGAGAATAGGTTCTGAACTAGAGGTTACAGGTTACGGATGTTTAGACCATTTTTATGAAAATGATACCATAGAGCAATCATGGGAGGTTTTGGCTGATATTTTAAAGGATACAAGACTTTATGACATTATCATTGATGTTGGTATGCCT